>MU279774.1:0-259443 GCA_022385655.1 Xylaria intraflava
TAATTGGTCAGAATATCTAGTCTAGTGGGTCCGACCTACCAGAAGTATCACTAGCCACAATCAGCCACGCAGCTGGTCTGAGCCCGCTGAGATAAAAGATAAGATGGTCGCATGGCTCCGCGGCCAAGACGCCAGGGACAGCGTCTGAAACCAACGGTTGGACACGGAGGAATCACGACATAAGACATACATAACGCTGGCTTCGTGGATAAAACATGCTTTACGCTGGGCGACAGCGAGCACATTTCTCTAGGGAGCACACGATGCACGCCGTGAATATCCAGTGAGTGTCTTGCCTACCTACTCCGTACTGGTAGGTACAGGGACCGGCTCGGTTGAAATAGATCGGGCAGCTTGGCGAGCCGCCGGCTGACTTATATGCCGTAGTGCAAAGAAGTACAGCAGCGCGGGTGGACAGGGCAATGATTTACCTACTAGCCGGTATAGCTGCTAACCCTCCTCCCGGATTTAGGCACTGGCGTTGTCGCCGTTTCAGCGCCCCTTGTCATGTTTTGACGTGATCGTTTCAAACTGGACGCATCAGCGCCATTCGATTGGCTCTGCGGGCGGCCGTGGCCCACAGACAGGATCGCATTGTGCCAACCCCGCCGCCATGCCATCCTTCTGACATCCCGCCAGGAGCGATAAAGAAGCCAGGCCGCGTCATGATCTGCTGCTGCTGCGAGGGCAGGGCAGATATAGCTGTGTACCGGCGCCTCCCTCGAGCCAATGAAGTCCCAGCGAAGCGGTCCAAAAGAGATCGGCAATGAGAATAGGCAATAGGTAGACGAAGTTTCCCCTCAACCCCATTCTTGACCGTCCTCGGCAGTGAGGTGGACCACCACCAGTACAACTATCAATCAAGGCCTGCCAACGGAGTGAGATACCTGGCAGCTGTGTCGAGTGGCTTGGTCCATAAATACCTACCGGCACCGTGGATGATCAAATGGAGACGAGTGGGCGTCACTTGGTGAAACTTTATACTGGTAGTCAGTCGGCAGAGGCATATCCACTCTTAAACGGAGGCGTTCATAAGGATTCACGAATTGACGATTCCATTTATTCCAGCTGACACTAAAAGCGAACCGTCAAGGGCTTAGCATTTTCTGGAAAATTTTTCTTCTTTTTTGCTTTTCTGTCGCAGGAAAGCCAAGGCCCTGATAACGCTTTTTCTCTTCTTTCAATAAAGAGCTGACATCCCACTCGCGCCCCAGCCTTATCTCTACCGGCAACCCATCTAGAAACCGCCAAGACTCTTTAATTGCTGTCCCGGCCTGTAGGGACAGCGAAAAATGCTGGTCTTGTAGCACCGAGACTGGGTTCGGATCTGAGGTACGTACATTGGGTGGCTATAACTGCGTATTCACCTACCTATCGTATTGGTCTGGCTCGTCAATCATCGCCTTTTCTTGTTCACTCCCCTTTTATCTCTAGACTCTCCCCGTGCCCACACATTTCTCCCTTTCTTAACCCTACCTGCTCTACTGGTATTCACACCACATACCGAACAGTTGCGCCATCGTCGCCGTCATCTGATAGCGGTTCCTGGCATTCGGATGATTTACGGTAGCGCCGAACACCCAGTCAGAATCCATCCTCAGCCATCAGCGCACCTCCAATTTCCGGGCCCTAGGAAACCCCAGCAGGTCGGGTTACAAACGACAACACCAATACCACAGTACAGCCTCCTTCAGACCCTGCTGCCGGCATCAGGGCCTCCGTACGGTGCTGGTCACGGTGCGTTGTAACCAAGACGCCCAGAATCCAATGTTCCCCGACAGGCTTGAGATATCCACCATCTACACTATTCCCATACGTTTTCTATAAGTGCCATATATGCAGGCATGGCCCACGTGGTACGGGAGTTAGACCTTAGCGCGTACTGCCGCCATGACACTATAATACAGCAAGTGAGCGCCTTGCCAGGCCTCAAGACCAGCACTGGTGAGCTTGAAGTTCCCATTCCTTATCTCTTCATTGCTTCAACTCTCCCTTTTACCTGCTACCTCGCCACTCTAAAACGAGTCGATGACGCATTGTACTATACCCCTCCCTCATGATTCACGACGTGCCCTGACTAAGCTCTCACATCCATCAAGAATGTGGGAGCTTGTATACCCGTACCGCTCAACGATTCGCATGGCATAAACCACCTAGCATATCCCACTATAGTCGCAAGGGCTAAGAACCCATAATTGGAATAGCATTCTTTCTTTTCCTGCGCGCGAACTTAATCGCCAGCTCCTCGGGTGTGTCTGCCCCTATTGTGGACCCTATTTCCTCGTCGACACTGGCTTCGCCCCTATCGTCATCCCCCACCGTGGCTGAGCAACCAGCAAACACTCTGTCCAGCCATCTGCCTCCGCTATCAACAGGCATACTAGAGACGCAAGCAGACAAAGAGGATGCCCTGAGCCTCATCGCCGATTCCATCGTCCAGCAACGGCAGACATCCTCTCGCCACCTGATTTCTCACCCCTTTCTTCTCCTGCCTTTAATAGCCTCGCTGGCAGGCGCATATCAATATGCGTGGACACTCCGACAAGAAGTCAGTGTCTTTCTTCTAATTACGTGCTGTATGATCATGTCCTACCTCCTCGGGATCCGGTATGTCACAGGGGTTTACGGCCACGCAGCGGAAGAGCTCCACTGGTCCTGGCTAAGTCCTACCTCTTCTCCCAATGCCTCCCCATCGGAACAAGACCTTGTACTAGGCGTACATTACGGCAAGCAGCTGGTTGGAGTCTTAGTCCTGCGTCTCGAACCATCGCCCTCGTCCGCGCTCGCCTCGGGCAGCGGCCATAGGCGACGTTCCAGGTCCTCTCTGCTCCGCGGCGGACGGGGTGTGATCCGCGCCTGGACCGTAAAGCCCGGGTACCGCGGGCGGGGTGTCGCGCGGGACATGCTACACGAAGCCGTGCGCCTCACGCGTGAGCGCTGTGGCCGAGACGCCGAGGTCGGCTTCGCGGCTGAGCATGCGAATAGCAAAGCGGTGCCCCCCGAGCCGTTCAACGCCCCCTTCCGACGCAGCGAGCGTCGGGCTGCGAAGAGTCTTGAGAAAGTCCTCGCTGACTGGGAGGGCGGGAGAAGGCGGAGGAGATTATAAAGAGGAAGAGATTATTCCTGAAAAAAAGAAAATCCGAAAAAAATCACTAGAAGGCAGCGGGAGCTAGAGCAAGCAGTGAACAAACACTAGATAATCCGGAATCAGACCGGGGCACGGACGGCACACTATAGAGGGGAAGGGGCGAAATGAGCGGGGGCGGCGGAGATGGGAAATGGGATCCAAAGGGGAGCGGAAAGGGGGGACAGGGACTCATCCCCGGCGGGCGGTGTTCCGGCATTGGAGTTGGGCAATCGGGTGCACGCCATGGCATGGCAAGGTATATACGAGGCATCATGGGTTTGTGTTTGCATTTTGTTTCCTAAAATACCCCCGCTCATTTGGCATTGAGCTCGTTTCATTCGTTTGCAAAAGGTCTGCAATAACTACCATACCCACTACCTACGGTCATAGCGCGTAGTTGTTAGCTTCTGAGATAATCACCACGCCATATCAATGGCAGTCTACTCAATTGAAATCTTCACGGTGCCGGAGTGAATCATGGCGTGCTTGGGCTAGGCTGTTGACCGTGTGGTCGTGTGCCTTCCCCGGAACCGTGAGATCTCCCCTATAATGGCCTCTAGTGCTTCTGTGGGATTTGACGGCCGATTGAAAGTAGTTGGCGCAATCAACCGCACCTGATACTTGGGTGTTGGCAAGTGTAGCTTCGCGGCCGAGAAGTCCAAACTTGGACATCGCGATAACTCCTGGTGGTCAAATAAGGGTGCTGGCAAAGGTGAGGTAACCGTAATTAGCTGACGATAGGGCCAGAAGACGAATAGTTTACTGCCAGAGTGAAGCTGTCATACGGTCAGGGAGTAGGGGGTCGATAGAATTCGCTGCATTCAGCATACCTACCAGCAACCGATGCTGCGAACTGGGCCATGATAAGACTACGGTGTGGCATGGGAATCAGTCAAGCAGCGGAAAATGGGTGTTGGTTAGGCTGATTGAAGGGTTTGGTTAGTTGACTGCGAGCTGTAGGAGCAGGATGTTTCTAGCCGACGTAGTATAGACTGCCAGACCACATAATACAGTAAAGATCTCATACAATATATACTAGTGACCGGTAAAGCAAAGAGGAACGCAAGCAAAGGGGCTGACTAATTGACTGGTGATGATGGTCAATACCGCCGTCTATCAACCACCTGTTACATCTTCTACTCTAGTTATTTCTATAGTTGAGGCACTGCCTCCGGATGTGTAGTAGGTATCCTAGTAATGAAGGAGGAAAACATGGACAAGGCTCTATATGGAGTGGCGGCTTGCCAAAGGGGCCAAGGTATACACTAAGAATCGCTGACCCTGAATGTCCCTATGGCTGTCTAGACTGAACTGTTGCTGCTTTTGAACGGAGTCGCCTTTTTCTCTGATGTTTGTTGCATACTATGGACGCTTTATAGCTCGTTGCGGTAGATAATCGCATCATAGGCAACATTGCGTGAATTTAGTAAGTGTTCCCGTACCACTGATGGATGGCCCAGGCCAGGTGGATCTGATAAACACTGCCTGCGTGGCAACAACAACTTGAGGGTCTTCTGTGAGTCGGTGAGCCGATATTAGGCCGAGCATTTACAGTCTCGTCGGTCCGGGAACGGTTTGGCGGCCCGCGGAGCTGCCGTCGCTTGAGCGAATCGCGAAGCCTAGCGGCATTGATGTCCATTGCTTTAGGTCAAAGACCTCGCTTTAATATCTTGATGATGCTGGCTGTAATTGGTTTTAATTAAATATAGTGTGTATAAGCCATATGGAAGTATTCGTATACGAACCTATAAGAAATAAAAGCGAGGTGTGATGTTTTGATGCTATGACGATGGTTCCATTGCTGCCGGTTACAGACCGTTAGGCGGCTAACTACGTGCCGGACCGAAACAGCCCGGAGGGTGCACGCATGGCAGCGATTCATTTGGACGACCTCGCCGGGACCTGTCGGGACCGCGACGCACGGGTGCCCGCCCGAGTACCGCAGAGGTACAGGCGGCCCCGGGTGTGCCTAGGTGTGTAAGTCGCCTAGACTGGAAGGCACGCTAGCAGTACCCTTACCCAAGCGGCCCACTGAGAACAGGCCGCACAGCCAATCAGAGCCATTGGAATAATAATCACGTTTACGCTATGATAAGGTAATATCATCCATGTCGGCCTCGTACCAATCTGGACGGACGAGGAATCGACTTGTGCACTGCACTAACCTCCAATGTCAATCCAATGCCGACGAGCTGTTACGAGCCGAGCAAGTGAGCGGTGACAACCGCCCCGACATCTCTCCAGACTGTCAAGCCACAATCCATCATCCCCTCGTCTTATCCCCCCGATCCCTCACTATCGTCCCCTATCTATCTATCTATCTGTCTATCAATCTATCAATCTCCCGTCTACCTCCCTCAATCCATTCCCTTGTTGCCGCTACGGCTATACCGGCGCCACTTGTGGGATCACCACGACCCCTCGGCCGACCACGTTCCCCAGGTTCTTCTCTATGTACGCTATGTAAGAGTGATCATCGTCCGCCCCGGAGCGTCGTCTTACTTTCGCCGCCAGCCACCCCCGACAACTTCCTACCGGTGGTCTTCCTCTGCTCTAGGATTCAGCCTTACAACTGCGTACTTCGATATTCCGGGGTAAGTAACAGAGTTGGTGGTTGTGCCAACCCCCTTTTATACATTCACACGTCCCTCTCGTGTTGTTAAGAGCCCTGTCCTGTTGCCCCATCCTCGTCATCGCTCAGGCTGTAAGCCCTAGCTTGGCTTTCGTGTTGCCTGCCGAGTCGGTCAGTGCCGTCCGCCCCATGACGTTAAATCTGATAACCTGCCCAAATGTGCACGTCATCCTTGGAAGCCTTTTGCTAGATATTTATCCAAAGGAAAACCGTGCCCTATCTCCCTATTACCTCTTTGAAAACCTACCGAGTCATAGGACTACTTGGCGCCAGATCGTCCAGGTTCGAGCATGCTTCGTTCTTCCCTCACCTTGCCCGCTTGGCATTTACCTTTGCATTTTCCTTACCTCTGGCGACTAGCGAGGCTCACGAAAATAGTGTAGGCTTGCGCCTGTTGCAATTTCACCGGGCCCTCGCGTTTTGTTCACAGTAGTCTGCTCGGCTTGCGCGACTGTGAATCGCAACAACCGTGACCATGGAGGTATCACCGCATTTAAAATCTAGGCCTACCAAAAGCCAGACCTCGTCGACAAGGACAGCTCTTCCTTCGCGACCAACTCATTCAAAAGACCACAACGGCCGTCCATCCGAACGTGCCGCTGATAACACACCCATGGACTCAACGAAACACACAGCTCAAAGCATAGCTGTGCCTTCAGAAGGCCGAAGTCCACCATCGATTAGATCCGATAGTGTCTATTCCAAGAGCCCCTCTCCATTCGACGCAGGCCAGCAAGAAACGCCCGCCGGTACTAGCCCATTACCAGCCAGCGGCGGTCAGAGCGGTCAGAGCGGCCAGGTGTGCAGGTATGTGCAACAAAACCTCTAGAATGCCCGGTAATTAACAAACTGTAGTAATTGTGGGACCACGAGAACACCTCTGTGGAGGCGCTCACCCCAGGGGGATACAATATGTAATGCGTGTGGATTATATTTGAAAGCACGGAACTCTGCTCGCCCGACGAATCTGAAGCGCCCTCCCTCTATAGTTACAACGGCACAGACCAGGGTTGGAGAAAGAACTACGGCAGCGTCATGTCTGCCTGGGAATTCGACAAGTATACCTGGCGCTACTTATGTGGCAGCGGATCAGACGCCTTCAGGATCCTGTCCGGGTGGCGGACGGTGTAATGGCACCGGCGGCGCCGAAGGTTGCGGTGGTTGTCCGGCCTATAACAACAGGATTGCGAAGAGCGCCCAGTTACAAAATCAGGTCCCCAGCCCGGGAATGGATACCACGTGGGCTGATGGCCCAACACCCATTGATATCAACGCACAGGAGAATAAAGTGCAGGCTAAGAATACAACGGTAGTCATAGCGTGTCAAAACTGTGGAACAACCATAACGCCTCTATGGCGCCGCGACGAAGCCGGGCATACAATATGCAATGCTTGCGGTAAGCCCAATTTTGCATACCTTTTACTGTGTTTTGCGCTAAACCCTTCAGGATTGTATTACAAGCTTCATGGCGTCCACCGTCCCGTAACGATGAAAAAGTCGGTGATTAAGCGGAGGAAGCGAGTGATCCCAGCGAGCCAAGAGGAAGGCTCGGTTGAGGCAGAAGATGGGATGGTTATCGATTCGGTGGAGCAACAAAGCCAATACGCGGAATCTGAGATGGAGCGGGGCAGTGTAAACGAAGACGGGTCCGTGAATCTTGGGTTGCGCCGCAAAACCGATAATCATTTAGGTCTTCCCGAACCCATGTGCTCCGGCCGGGGATCAACACCGATACCGTCAGCGGATCCCACGGCGTACCACACATACCAGACGTTACAACCCCTCAGCAGTCGGGACTCGATAGCCGACGACAACCGGTTACCACCACTAACGTCCATCATGAATGATCGACAGTCCTCTATCTCGCCCGCTTCTTTTCTCGGACCGTCGAGCCGGAAACGGTCATTTTCGGCAACAGATTCCGATGCGCCAGGCAGTGAATTTAATGCTGAACATACCAAAAGGCTATCGTCGATTAAATCAATCTTAAATCCAACCAGCGAATTAAGCTCCGAATTTAGTTCCACAACGGAGGATTCATCCGAGGTGCTGAGACTGCGTTCGCCAGCAAATAAGATATTGCCAGGTCTCAATCCTAATGGGTTTTCGATGCCGTCGAGTATAGTTCCAAGCATGCGTTCACGAGAGACAACGGCGGACGTCGAGAGATCCAAAGCAGATCGACGGGCAGCCCTACAGCAAGAAGCTGAGCGCATGCGCGAGATGCTTGCGGCCAAGGAGAGGGAGTTGGCAGCTCTTGAAGATTGATATTTGCTCATACTGTGTTACAAATCAAGCAGCCCGTCGTTTTTTTTCCTTTTTGTTTTTTTCTTGGAGCAAGGTCTAGGGACTTGGGCGGCACGTTTCTCCACAATAACGAGTATTCACGCGGATCTGATGGCGGCGTTTACTATAATTCCACTCGTAAACGACAGCATCTTCGGCGAGAGGGGCAAAACATGCATATAACGGCGGCGTACGAGGATGGATTGTACTTGCTTCGAGGCTACATACAAAAAGCCTCGAGAACTTTTCCATTTGGAGGGCATAGAATTTTCTTTGAAATGCGGGGTGTTACAGAAATTATGCCAAGGCCTTTTGTTCTGTTCGTATACGACGATGGAAAGTCAATCCCGCCTTCAGGTTAATATTGGAATTGCCGTCTTGGTATCTGATGGTACTCGAGTTGGACGGAAATGAATGTGCTGGCGCCTCGGATGATATTGCCGCCTTTTGGGGCGAGGAACATACATGTAGTTGATCACTCAGGGGGAGGCACTTGTTATTTTCTTTTGACTTGCTTCTTTCTTGATGTACATACAATGATGGCTATATGCTGCGCCGAGAAATCAATAGGCGAGGAAGCACCGGGCAACCGAGATCGACGAATATACCCCAATGCAATATTTATGTTCATGATTTTGAAGTACCTAAGACGGATTCTTCTGTTCTGTGTTGAGCACGCTATATGTTGCGGCTTCTGGACAACGGTGTATTTCACGGGACGGGTGTCTTGCGAGTCTACTATTTACTCAGGACTTAACAGAGGGAAGTCGTTTCAAAACAGGGTATACTGATCGGCCTGCGTAGGTACTCTCGCGAAACAAGATACATCCCCACGCTCGCCCAGGGGGTTCCTCAACTACTTTAAATGCAGATGGCTCAGAGCCTTCGTTGCTGAAAACCACAAAACGACGATCTAGCCGCGAAATCAAAATTGCACAGAATGTGTAAATATACAGTCATCAGCCAGAGCCGACGAAAGAACGAACATGGTATATCGTTTTCGTCTCCTTGGAAAAATGATCCATCCTTCTTCACAGCGACTCATAGAGCTAGCTAGCCAAACAGGGTGGCCATTAAATCCTTCCAAGGAGATAGTCCGACTCTTGGTCGTTGTTTTCTCCTTTCATGATTTGATTTCCTTTCGAGATACCTCTAGGCCGCGCCCCTTTTTAGCTTGGCAACCCCAGCGTCCAAAGTAAACAACCTCTCCCTCCCCAGCGGGATGGTTTGTAGTCCTCGTTTGTTCCAGGGCCGTTTGGTAACAGCCTTGTTATGAAAGTACAGAAATGAATCATAAAGTGTGAAGAGACGCGGTCTCCGTGTTGTTTTCCCGGGGCGAAAACGAAATTCTACACCTGCTCTGCGCCCCAGCCCTGGTCGGCCTCGCGCATGTTCGCGGGCGGCTCAATCGAGGGCACGAATTCTAGCGCCACGTATGCGACGCCGGTGAGCCCGATGATGGAGCCCGCTACGTAGCGTGTCCAGTGGTGGGAGAGCAGGACCGAGCCGATGAAGATGTAAACTGCGGGTTTGTCATTAGCGCGTCGCGAGAGTAAAAGGGCCGTAGCCGGGTAGATAACGCACAGATTCCACGGCCGATGAAGGAGAACATGAAGGACGCGTAGCGCGATACTTGCGGCGGGATCTGGAACTCGAGGAGCCCGACGCAGGCGCCGAAGATTATTACGTATACGCCGATTATTACGGATTGGCTGGTTTCCATTGCGGTTAGCTATGAATTCTGCTGCTGTTTTCTTTATCTTTCTGTGCCGTCGCGTGGGGATGGACGGCAGGGCGGACAAAGAAAAGGAAGGGCGCGTGCGTACAGGCTGGCGTTGAAGAATTGCGATATACCGCCCAGGATCATAATCACACCCACGACGAGGTTGACGATTCGGCTGCGATGCGAAGGATGTCAGCGTTAACGAGTTCTTCGCGCCTTGTTCAGCAAGGGCCATCATTGACTCTGTGCGTGGATGCCTGCTATCGCGAGGGCATCTTGGGGACGAGAGTGCAGCGCGGCAACACGTCGCAGTGAGATTGGACGGGCGACGTACAAGGAGTCGGAGAAGTCCATGTTGGGCTGTGGATGATGGGCTTTTCCTCTCTTTTCGCGGGATGTCTGAAAGTGCTGTTAGGTAGAATTGCGCTTGCGCTCTACTGCGTTGGTGGGAGAAGGACGAAGCCTCGACTGCACGTCGTTTATCGTAGATCTAGGCAGATGCCTTGGAAGCTTGTCGTGGCTGGTTGCTAGCTTGATATTACGTAGGTCGCCCAACGGGGGCATGCCAGGTACGTGCACAAATTCAGCTTGATCGATAATTATGCAGATAGTGTACATTATGCATATAAAGCTTTGTTTTTATGCATATTTTATGCATATGCGCTAATTTAGTGCGGTGATGGATCAATTACGTAAGTTAATCCGCGTAAATCATCTCATGCTCCTCTCGCCCTTCGCCCACCCCTACTCGACCAATTCCACATCACAGCTCCTCTTCACACCTCCAAGCGGCCAATCTACAAACCACCCACCAACTCACTCTCTTACTATCTACCCAGGTAGATATCACTCATCCTGTTCATTGACTGTGCTAGTATTCATTGCACAGTCGCAGCATCATTTCCCCGCGTTTCTCTAACACTACTTTATGCAACTAGAGCTCCCAAAGACTCCTCAGCACTCTCAACAGCAAAACACCTCCCAATCCCCTCAACGCTTAGATCAATATGGCCTCCAGCACTGCGATGCGAGTGGTCCAGCTCGCAGCCCTTTGCAACAACAAGATTGGAGTATGCCGCAGCAATCCATCGACGAACCCGACTCGCTCAGCCCCGTCGGCCATGATGTCTACCCAGACTTCCTTGAGGACCGACTGCGCGGACTGAACGTTCGCGACCAGTCGCCGACGAAGCCGCTATCTCTTGCCGGCCATCGGATCTCCGAGTATGAGAATGCATTGACGCCTTCTGTTCCTAAACAAGCCTTAGGCTTCAAGGTTATCAAACGCGCCGACGACGAAGCAGAAGCTCGTGTCAACATAGATGACTTCCCAAACGGTACGCGAGCATTGACTTTCCACCTTCTATGGCCTACCTGATTCTAACTACAAAACGCGCAGAGATCCTGACACACATACTCTCACATTTGCACCCGGATTCGCATGCCTCTGTGGCCTTGGTGTCGAAGCGATTTTACTCCTTGATCACGACGCCTCATGCATGGCGTATGGCTTTTCAGCGCTTCTTCCCTGCTCAAGAGGCCTTGGTCTCCCCCGGTAAACCACTGGGAGTTGCATGGGGCGATGATGACGATGATACTGTCCGGTCCCAGGTGCGGGCTTTCACCCGGCTCATGCCGCACACATCTTGGCGTAGCGAATACCTTCTCAGAACGCGCCTTCTCCGTAGTCTTTCTAGAGGAAAGCCTGGCGCGAACGTCGTGGGAGTTGGCGCTCCCTCGCGCTCTAGCCAGAGCGGCAAGAAGGCTACCGCAGTTTTGACCTACAACACCAAGGTCCCTTCTGTCATCACCCATCTCCACGCTACCTTTAAGCCTAATGGCAAGAAGTCACCACGGGTTATCCATGGTGCTTCCGACTTGGGCGTCGGGAGCGCGAGTGATCCTACAGTCGGAAAGGTTGAGAAATGGGGCCTAGATGATCCTTTCACCTTTGCTCGGCTAGACGAGGTTATGCCGCAACTCATGCCTTATGGTGTGGGAGATGGACCTGCGGCTATGCCCAATGTCATGGATGTAAGCCAACCTTACGGCCTTGTCGGCGGCGAGGGATTCCCGGGCGGTCGTGTGTTCTTCCGCCCGACCGGGGAATACAGAGGAAAGTATCTCAGCCAAGAAAATAGCGTAGTTGAGGCCCATGCCGATATCCCCAAGGTTCCTGAACTCTCCGAAGGTGTTTGCTCCGTGTGGGTTGCCAAGTCGTCTTCTGTGCCCACCGTTACTCGATCTCTGGTCGGCATCATGACTGGGTCATCTTTGGGAGTTGTGACAACCTACGCCCTCGGTTATGATCCGACTGGCCCACGATACATTCCTGGGGAAATAAGCGCTCGCTGGGTGCTGAGCCCTGGTGTGCCCATCATCGCGCTGAAAGTTGATGACAGCTACAGCCAGAAGCGGAAGGATTTGGGTCGTGTTTGGGCAGTTGCGCTCAATGCCTTGGGTGAAGTCTACTACCTGAGCCAACCTCCAACGCCACCGGCTACCAAGACCAAGGCCGACGATAGTATCAAGCTTGCTTGGCACACTGGTCGTACAACTTACTGGCATCTTGTGGAGGCAACTCGACGACAGGCTCGCCCCGACAATTCGGGAAAAAATGTGGTCCGAGGTAGCTATTCACCTAGGTCTCCTTCGAATGCTATGGACTTGACGAAGGGCCAAATGGTAGCTGAGGCGCGAGAGATCGAGAGGTTTTTTCATTATAAGCCATCGCATTTCCGGAAGGTTTGCTATGGTTGGGACATGCGTCGGAAACTTGAAGTTGATTTCGCCGGTGATGACAAGCTGGGTGCGGGGGAAAGTTTCTTTATCATTGATTGCGCACTGGATGATGATAATACTTGGGCTCTAAGACGTTTCGCTCGAACCGTTTTAATTCAAGCTCAACCAGACGCAACACATCCAACGGCTCCGGAGTCTTCATCGGAACCGGCAACTCACGAATCCATTTTCGGCGGGTCTAATACCCAATCAAGCGCTCCGAGCTCATCAAGTTTTCCGCTCCCCGAGCAAGTCTCGTCGTCAGGGGGTAAACATTCGCCTTCGCCCGTGCTCGAAGCACCGAAAGGAGTAGATGATTGGGTAGAAACCAAATTCTGGTCGAAGGAGATTGGTAATGCTACGATTACTGCTAGCGCTGTTGATATGTCACTTATGGCATTGGTTACATCGTTCGAAGATCCTCGAAAGGATATTTCTGGACCCTCATCTAGCCGTTCTCCAACATTCTCCGGACAAACGTCATCTGACATTCCTGGCCGGATGGGAAGGTTAATTGGCTTAGGTACCGACACTGGTAGGGTAGTGCTTTGGAATATGCGAGCCATACATACTGGCGACGGTATCTTTCCCGTTCGGGTTATCGAAACAGAGTCGCCTGAGGTCTCATGCCTAGCGCTCTCGGCTCTGTACCTAGTGCATGGTGGGAGTGATGGACTTGTCCAAGCTTGGGATCCTTTGGCTTCTACCTTGGAGCCAATTCGCACATTGAATTCCCGTTCGCCTGGTCGTATGCCTCGCCATCTCCTCGCCCTTCACCCCGCCATCACCGACTCGAATTTTTCAGCCGTCAGCGCCATTTATCTTGACCCAGACCCAACTGTTCTCCATGGGATTGTAGCCTTCGGGGCTCTTGTGAGATATTGGGCTTACAGCTCCTCGAGCCAAAGTACTGGTCGTAAACGGAGGCTACGGCACTCTGACGTCGTTCATAGTCGCGTCAGCGGACGACGTCACGGTGGCGGTGTCAGAGGCTACATTGCTGCTGAGGCCGAAGAGCTCCGTGATGAGCAGCAGCACGAGGCGCGGGAACAGGCCCGTCTCCGTGCTCGCTTTGGAGTAGGGCTCAACAACTTGAGTGAAGAAGAGGCGCTTCGGTACGCAGAAATGATGTCTCAAGAGTCGTTTTTGCTAGACGAGCAGCGGCGAGTAAGTGCTAGCGACACGGGCTCCACTGCCGACTTTGACACAACCTCAACAACGGGAAGCGTGGATACGGTCACCCCCGACCCCAGTGTGACTAATATGAGCCCACCGACGAGAAGCACAAGCGCTGCTGTAGAGGCTATCAGTGAGAGTGAATATGAACTTCAGATACAAACTGCCATCCGACTGTCCCTCTTAGAAGGTGTCAATGACCTGGGGCGCTCTCCAAGGGGTAATAGTTCAGGGGAGTTCGATGGGCCTATCACTTTCACAGAAAAGAAAGGCAAAGTGTCTAGCGTTCCGTCGTCAAGCCGTAACGGCTCATCATCAAGAGCGGTGGCTACCAGTTCATCGGCGGTGGACGATGATTTAGAATTAGCATTACAGCTAAGTCTTGCGGAAGAAGAGAGCAGACAGATGGCAGCTAGCTTGGAGACTAGTGAAGATGGATTTCCGCCTCTTGGCGGTGATGGATGGGGAAAGGGGAAGGGGAAGGCGAGGGCGATGCGATTATGATTGGGGGAATAGCAGAGATGTTCGCGGGCATTGGTATCGCTTTATACACTGCTTGTTGTTATATTCTTGCCTGCCGAGAGGCCTAATACTTTTTGACTTGGAACTTTATAAATCGATTTTTGAGTTTATCTCCATGACCACTACCTGCTACCTAATTTGTTGTAAGCCAATTCTTATGTGCGGGCTCGTGCTGGAATGTTTCGATTATGAATTATCTAGAAGATTGCTTGTGACAGGTAATCAAGATGCCAGGAATGCATCTGCTCCCCGACAATCACCCGACCTCACAGCTGCGGCACTGCGTATGTAATCTGATCTGGTCGTGCGACAGGCTTTCCACCCGGCACATTACGATATAGATCACAATTAGATGCGCAGTCTGCATCAGCGAATCGCGCCTTATGAAACACAAAGGCGGTTCCGGTCTGGTGGTCTAGCGGTATGATTCTCGCTTAGGGTTCACCCTACAGCTCTGTTTGCGAGAGGTCCCGGGTTCAATCCCCGGCCAGACCCGTTGCTTTTGCTTTTTTTGGCGTGTTTTTTTTCTTTTGGTTATAGGGCTTAATTCCCCTTCCCTATTTCCTCTTTCCTCTTTTTTTTTTTCGAGTTTCTTGTTAGGTATGGACTGGCTAATCACCTACTGTCGTTCAACGAAGGCGGGTTCAATTCAGTGTCGAAGATACCTAGGCGTCACCACGTCAAACCGGGATGGGCCCAGCAAGACCAACCGCAAAAACATAGCGTAGGATATACAAAAATAAGAAAGAACAGTGCACCCCAAAACAAAAACCACCGCGGCAAAGAAGAACCCCAAAGACCCAATAACCAAAAGCTACCCGCCGCTTCACGCGTCATGCAAAACCCAAGCGCCGGAACCAGACAGACTCCCCCCCCGCCAAGCGGTTTTTCCCCCTTCTTTCCCTCCCTCCTCCCCACCCATCCATCCCCCCATCGCAGGAACGTTCTAGATCCGAGGCGTCATGTCTGCCATCGTTCCCCTCGTCCGGGGGCGTTTGCTGGCTACCTACCTAGTGTAGAGTAGGTAGGCAAGAGCCGCGGAAGAAACGTTGGATGGCGGGAATGAGGGAAATCGCGCTTGTCTTTTTTTTTTCCTGGCCGGGACTTTGGCTTTGCTTGCGGGTTTGTCCGGACCGATCGGTGCGGTAGGGATGACATCACATGCGATGTTTTTTTCTCTTTGGCCCTTTTTTCGTTTTTGGTCTTGTGCTGTGTCGCGTGACTTGTGTTCATCATCGCCCCGTGGACTGCTTCCTGGGTTTTCTTGCCATGTAAGTCGTGGGAACGGGACGTTATGTGCTTGGGACCTTCGATCCTGGATCTAGACGTGGATAGAGGAATAGTATAGCATAACCCAAAGGCAAAACTCGTTCGCGAAAGGTCGACCTCGTGATATTTCTACGTGTCCCCTCGACGAAATAAGCAGAGGGCCAGGGCGGAGAGCAAGTCCATGTCACGCAATCAAGTAGTTATAATCAACAAAGGAAGAACCAGAGTGTGTTCGTCAAGATGCTTTCATTTTTCTTTTCTTTCAATTCCAGTTTGTTGGACCGCCTTGCGCTTCTAGAGCCTAGCTATGAATACTATGGTAATCAAATATGCCACCGGCGGCCTGCAGCCGCGTCCACCGGGGGAAGTGTCTCTCCAAGGGCACTGCCATAACAATAGAAAAACAAAAAAAGAGAAAAACCCAGGGACGTACCGTCGCTCCTCGTCACGACGTAAACCCATCCGCCTTGGGGCCATGATTCTCCCAGCTCAGCTCAGCTTTTGTCGCCTGTCGGCAGGGACTGGATTTCCGAATCGATGATGTTTGGCGTCCTTAACTACTATATTACTGCCTTCAACAGCATCGTTCGTCTTCCCCGAGGATCTCATGTCAACCCACTCTGGTCGTAAAAAAACTGGACAACGCAATTATTATCCCAATAAGGAACGCCGACTTCTGTTTTGCGTTGTTCGCCTTCCGTAGATACTCCATGCCTACTACTCGTCTGGTCCATCCAATGCGAGTCTAATCGGGGTCGAAAAGCCTGTGTTTTAAAAAACAATCAATGAAGAACAATGTGGGTGACCCAGTAGCCCGTAAACTCCGTCGCTGACCTAGATAATATCCGTAGGCACCCAAGGTATACATATGCGCGAATGACAAATAAGAAAATGCAGAAAAAAGAGAGACAGGATGCGTCTAGCAGAGGGAAAACAAGGGTATATGGTATCTGTGCATGTCGAGACGCATGTCGTTTGGGTCCTGCCCCCTGGAAAGTGGTTCGTGAAGAAACATAAAACGATGAGGCGAAAGCTTCGGCTTCGAATTATTTGGCGGCTCACGTCACCGTCCCTCCTCTAGGTCAACCTCCCAGCTATAGCGCCGGTGGGTCGCCTTTGGGGGGCGCTCGATGTCGCAGCCAGCTGCCCCATCGAATGCCGTCGAGTCGTTTCGATCCCGTGCGATTCTTGCCTCCTCTTCCAGTGTATAATTACTTCCCAGGGTATCGGCAATAGACTGCGGCCTCGAACGGGTCTCGGCGATGATTGGTATTGTGGGTAAGCCAATGTCGGGCCCTTGGGTGCGCGGCCTGTGCATCATCAGCTGGTGTGGGAGCCAAATGTTTTCAGGTAAAGGTCCAAGGCAGACGACATGTGTGGAATCAATCGGCGTTCTCTGGATTAGTGGCGACGTTATAGAAATCGGTGACTTGCAGCTGGAGGCGACTGAGGACACGCTGCGCAGACGTGTCCTCGAATAACTCGCATCTATTGGCGATGGTGGTATACAAACCAAAGCAGGATTAGATGCCGCATATTCGGAGAGTGTTCGAGCTGAAAAGCCAGCTACAGGAGAAGAATACCCCCCGAGATAAGTGGTTCCATCACTGGCGGGTGTTACTGGAGACGGCGCTCCGTCCGTATCGTACTCCTGAGCCGGACTTGACATGGGCGAAGGATAGTCGCAACAGTGAGTATTAATTGGTTTTGGGGTATGCGCGGCGTTAATATTGCCGCTCGTAGGCTTTGGGTAGCCCTTTAGGCCAGCAGTCTGAGGCGGCCGAACCCATTGCTGTGGTCGATTATACAAGCCCTGACCAAGGGTATCCTCTTCGGCAAGTACTGTGAAATAGGCACTCGCAGTCGTGTTTGTTGCGTCGAGTTCAACAGGCAACGAGGCTGGCATTTCGTAGCGTTCATAGCCCTTGTTCACACCGACCCCGTAAGCTTCGCCATGACCCTGATCCCCAAGTGTCTTGTTCTGGTTGTTCTTCGCCGGCGATTTCATCCGGAACCAAGCCGTTGCCGTGGGACTTATGGGAGACTCGGGATCCAACATGGGGTATTTCCCCGGCGGTTTCTCTGCTCCATTCCCATTATCGTATTCTTTGGACTCTTTGGACTCTCTTCTCTTCCTTCGCACAAATAGTGCTGTCGCAACGAGCGCAATCGAGCCCAAGCACGCGCCTATTACGGTTCCGGCTATTTGGTTGTGACTCATTGTGGAGGGTCCTTCATCTTTAGGCGGTCCGGGATAGGGGCTGCTGGGGGATGCCGCAATAGTTTGGATCGAAGTATTCGCAAATGGGTCGGAAGGGAACCGAGCCTCGTGTATAGAGAACATACCCGTCTCATAATTCGTGATAATATAAGCCTCTTGCAAAAACGAGCGTCCGATAGTCAGTCGATTCCGATGCTCGGTCTTTTTTAAAGTAAAATATGGAATTGCTGGTGCACCATCGTCGGTGAGGTTCTTGAATGGATACCGTATACTCTGAAGGAAAGCATTTGCAGAAATAGTAATATTGACAATATCCGACACGTTTACTGATGATGGGGCATTATCTTCGCCCGCGTTTGACAAGGCGAAAGTGAATGAAAGGTCGGGTGCCGAACGATACCGCTCCAAGTCATCGGGGCTTGAAAAAAGATACAAGTCGAAAGTTTCGTTCCACGTGAGGTTAAGATTGCTGGCAAAACGGTCGCATATTGCCGGTGGGAGCCATAGATATGGGGTTGAGCTGTCAACTGTGACGGTTATGGATTCATTGGATGACAACAAAAGCGTTGATGGCGCAGACCACTTCGTAGGTGCCTGTGTGATGTCTGACACCGTTGCTGTGATTGATTGCACAAGAACTCGGGGTTGTCTCGTAGCAGTGTGCAAGTCAAATTGAACATCATGAGGCTCAAAGCGATTGGCATCATAGCCTCCTAATACCAGAGACATCGGGACACCATTCGCACCAGCTATTACTTATCAGCCTGAACTAGAAGTAACGTTGCCTCCGATACTTACCATAATAAGCGCCGGCCGTGAAACCGTAGCTGTGACTTGGTATTAGACCACGCTGCTCCACCATCGATGCAATTGGACCTTGCGCGACGATACCAGCGCCCCCCTTTGTAATCCCCAGGCCGAAGAAGCCCGTATAAGCGGCCGTATCATTGACACCGGCAACCAGCAGCTTACCGAACGAAGTCTGTGCTTGTGTGACGTTGTCGTATGCTGCTACTGTGTCCATCCCGTAATCTCCATTGGTATGAAATAGGCCTTTCATTCCAAGCGGCCATAATCCCATGGGCGACCAGCTCTTTGATGCACTCCTATTAAACACACCCCCGCGAGCACCATTGCAGGCAGGACCTAGGCAAAACCGGTAATCAGCACCCCCGGAACAAGAAATGCTCCTAGAGGCAGTCCCGGTCGTGATAGAGGGCCTCGTTGCTCTCTATTCGCAGTGTAGGTAATCAAATACTTACTTTCGCATCCGCCGTCCTCCACGACCCATATCTCGGAAATGCTTGTGCTCACGACAACATCAACGTCCTGAGCGGGCTCACCCACAGAGAGCCTCATTGACGACCAATTGCCATCAATACCATACCTAGCGCAAAATCAGTTTTCGATCCGTCCCAAGTGACCCAAGTGACCGAGCCATGAAGTAAACGTACCAGTTTCCCGACGGCTCGAGCCATTCCGCCGTCGGCCCATCGGCGTCAACGAGACTGGGCACGAATAACAGTGTCCCGACGATAGTTACGAGGGCATGCCACCTCGACATTGTCCCGCGGTGGTCGCACCATCTGACAGTCGCACGGGGGCCCAAGTTTTACCACGCTTCTTCCGCCCGTTCCTGATGCTTCGTGGGCTTCACCAAATCCATCAGCTCTCCTTGGTCGCTGGCAAGTCTCAGCTCAAAGAGAACCGCGCCTGGGGCTTGTTCCAGGTAAAACGGGGAGTCCTGTAACAAGTCGAGAGAGGCAGGAGATGGGAGCACCGCGACTTGACAAGAAGAGGTAAGGCAGGTAGTGCGTAGTGTAGGTACCCTACTGCATTACCTCCCGGACTGATTTGAGTACCGTCCTCGGATGTTCCACTTTACTACGGGTAGTGTAGCAGATGGTGTGCCAGGACCGGGGTCTAGCCTCGTGACTATTTGGACAGCTAATGAGTACGTGTAGGTATTCGGGAGGTATGGGGTACTTGTGGTGTAGATGGCGCGGTGTACCATGCTTGGTTGGCTTGGCCGGCCAAGTTAGCTCGCCAGCCGATACAGATGTCTGGCTGGGCACAGTAACAAGTCGAACTGTAGTGCCGTGGGGTAGAACATGATATGGCTGCTGTATGCTGTATGCCGTATGCTGCTGATATGCTGCTGATTACGCCGAGTTATTAGTCCTAAGTTGTGGGAGTGAGCGCAGACAAGATCGATGCCGTACCGGAGTCTGTCTGGTGTGGTGTAAATTGAACGGCGATGACAGACTCGATGCTACCCGCAGCAACAGTTCGAGGTCCAAATGTCCAGCGCCCATTGGAGGTTTTCGAGCTTTAATTTCTTTTATTTGTTTACCTTCCTATCTTGGCTGGGGTCCTAGTACCCACATGTAGCAATCTGATTGGTCCTCCTGTTTTGTCCCCGATATTCTCCCTCTGTTTCCTTCCTCCACCTTCCTGTCAACAACACCCTTTTCCTTTCCGCTGTCTTTATGCTACATCGCCTTCAATAGGGAGATCAGCAGGTGGCCTTCCCGTTAGGGGTGCCCAGTGCACTCAAGCCGAAGAAAGGGAGTTGAACCCAAGGCGCACCTGCTGTGTTGTTTGCGGATCACACGGTTCAGGTTTGGATGGGTCCCCGTTCCGTGTGTCCTTCTTTTAAAGTACGATCAGATCAGTCGTTCGGGTCTGGCCGGTAGCCAGGTTCAGTTGTGCCGATGGGGATGCCGTTTTGGTCGGGGTGTTCAGCCTGTTGTCCAGGAATTTCACCCCTTTCATTATTTTCATTGTCCTTGGGGGTTCGCCCCATGTCGCTTGGAAGATTCTCTCGTTTCTCTCCCGATTTTGGTATCTTTCGTTGATCGCTATGGCGCGATCCATCATTACTCTTGTCCGGATCATCTCTCGGTAGTATTGCTTTGCCGCTTGAGGGTTCCAGATGGGTTGGGGTTTCTTGAAGGAGTGGCTCAGGTAGGCCAGCCAAAGTGTCCATATTGCCGCCTGATAACATGTTAACCATCTCTTTTGAGGTAGCTCGACTGGTGGTGCCGCCATTAGGCCCAGGAGTTCTCCTTTAGTTGATGGTATTGGGGGTTCTAGCCCTCCCAGATTCGTCCATATCTCTGCAAATTCCATCCAGACACTTTTCGCCACTGAACATTCGATCCATATGTGATAGGTTGTACAGTCTTTGCCATCGATAGGGCAGAATTGGGTGTCCGGTTCTTCCCAGGAGAGGTCAGTGCCAGTCATGACGGCACCGTGTAGGAATCGCCAGAGTAGGTCTCCAGCTTTTGGTACGCAGTATTTAGTTCTCGTGGCCTTCCATATTCGGGACTCGCTGACCAGCATTTTGAAGCGTCCGTTTAGTGCAATGGAGGCTTCCAGGGCTACTGACTCCGCCGTCTCCATTCCTTTGGCTTTCCTAGCTAGCAGGATTTTATAGATGGCTTTGAAGTTGCAGTCCTCAATAGCCTTTTGCTCGCCATCTAGTCCTACTAGGATGTCGTTCCACGGGTCTTTCTTTCGGTGCCAGTTTTTCACGCCGGCTAGTTGTCGCTTCCATGGTTCAGGCACCAGTCGCCAGAGGCCTCTAATAGCTACTCGTGCCCTATCTCTATCCTTTGGATCCCAGTCGGTAGGCACGATGGGTTCGTTTCGGTAGGGGTCCCAGATATCTCCTAGTACTCTGGCACCATGAATCCACATTCTTCTCCAGATTCCCGATCCCCATTTCTTGGCTCCAGATCCAGGTGTCTTTGCAAGTTTGTGGTGGTACCAGAAGAAGGTATTCAGTACTTCTTCTGCTGTTTCTGGATCCCGGGTGTTGATTAGCTTTCCTTTGCCCACCGTTAGCCGGCGCCATTCGTTATAGAACCATCTATACTGCGCCGGCCAGGTGTATTTGCCGCTAATCCATTGGGTCCAAGGGTATGCTGCTGCTGGGTAAAAGATAGGTGTGATGGAGGACGACCTTTCTACGAATAGACTCCTAGCCAACTGGGCCCATGGGAGATCTGGTTGCAGTATAGCTCGCCTGACCGCTGCGTATACGGATGCCGTTACTATTTGTTGGAGGTCTTGGGCTCCTGCTCCCCCTTCAGAGTATGCTTTGCACGCTTGGATTCTGGAGATTCCTCTCTGGTATAGCTTGCCGTCCCATACCATTTGCCAGTATATTCGTAGTATTCGTTCTCGAACCTTGCTGATGTCCAGGAAGCGGGCTTGGTAGCGGATTCGAGACATTATTAGGGAGTTGGCCACCAGTATTCTGCCTTTCATTGAGAGGTGGCACTTGAGCCACGAGTCCTTTGCTTTCTGGCATCTGGCTACCATTTTCTCCCAGAACTCTTGGAGGGTCGCTTCATGGTCTTCTCCGTACCCGATTGGTATCCCTAAGTGCTTGTAAGGGCTCGATCTACTGGGGATCTTTACCTGATCCAGGTGAACGTTTGGGCAGCCTGGTGTACGGAGTAGGTATGATTTGTTCCAGTTCGTCCGGGCGCCACTTGCATCGTTGTACCGTTCGATTATGTGTTTCAGCACATCCGCTTCTTCTTGGTTGTTTAGTGCCACCGTGGTGTCATCTGCAAACATTAGTGATTTGAGCGGTTCATCTTCCAGAGGGATTCCGAGCAGGTCCGGGCAGTTCGCTATTTTCCTTGCTAGTGCTTCAATCGTGAGTACGAATAAAGGGCAGCTGATTGGGTCGCCCTGCCTAACGCCACTGTGAATCTGAATTCTGTTCCCGAAGTGGCCGTTTATGAAAGGCCGCACGGTGGCCCCTTCATACAGCACCTGGATCCATTTTGTGAAGAGCTTTGGAATTCCAAAGGAGTCCATTGATTTCCAGAGGAATTCATGGGAGACCCTGTCATACGCTTTTTCTTGGTCCAGGAACAGTAGTGCCACTCCGTCGTTCGGTTTATCTTCAAAATTCCAGAGGATCTGTTGTACTGCCCGGATGTTGTCGTCAATCAGTCTACCCGGGAGGAAGGCCGTTTGTTGGCAGCCTATTACTTTGTTCAGAGCCGTTACCAGTCGTCTCATTAGAATTTCGGTGAAGATCTTGTAATCCACGTTCATCATGGACAGCGGTCTGTGGTTTTGTGGGAGTTCTAGGTCTCCTTGCTTTGGTAGCATGACCAACAGTCCCTCTATCCAGTCCTCTGACACCTTGGCTCCCCTCTGCAGGCTGTTGAAGAATTTTGTTAGGATTTCGGATATTCGCCGCTTTGGTTTGCCATTCGGGTGTCCTGCTTTTTGATGCTTAAGGAGAGCCTTATAGAATTCAGCGGGGATACCATCTAGACCGGGTGAGCTTCCCAGGGCCGCTCGGTTGATGGCCGCTATTACTTCTCTTTCCGCGATCGGTTTGATCAGGGCAGCTTGGCTTTCCGCATCTAACGTTGGAGCATCCTCCAGTAGCCATTCTGTAGCTCTCGAGTCAGAGCTTTTGTAGCTGAAGAGCTCTTTATAGAAGTCTTCAGCTACCTGCAGAATTCCCTTAGCTTCGGAGTGTCTCTGGCCGTGTCTATCTCGCAGTGCCTGAATTTCAGTTCTAGTTTCAATTCTGACTCTGGAGAAGAAGAATTGGGTAGGCGCTTCACCCAGTAGGGAGTTCTTAGCTAGTGAATTGTACGAATAGTTTTTCCATTTCCATTCATCTAGTGCCAGTTCCCGGGTGGTCAGGTTCTTGATTCGCCGTTCAAGAGGTTCGTTGATGGTGTCTGTCCTTTGTCGTACTAGTTTTCGTCTAGATGTTCGGATGCTGATTTTCTTTCCCCAGTAGGCATCCTTGGACATCGATCGGTCCGCTATGAAGTAATCCTTGACCAGTTGTTTACAGGTCATCCAGCTCTCCATTGGATTTTCCGGTGGTAGGCGTTCCAGCAGGTCTTGGCACTGTAAGACATGTTTCTTAAGCTGCAGTGCTAGTGGTGGCAATCTCCATCTCCCCTCTCCTCTGCTCACTGTGGTTGGTATGTAAATACTCACGCTGACGCAGTAGTGGTCAGTGGGTACAGGGGTTTGGGATATGTTCCATCTTGAGGCATGCTGTAGGAGATCCTTCCGGAGGTAGATTCGGTCCAGTCTGGAAATTCCGGACGTTGTGCTGAAGGTGTATTCCCTGATATGTGGGTGTTTCTTTCTCCAGCCGTCCGTGAGTCTGTGGGGCCCGTCCTGGTTTTGTAGGGCGCTGAGGAAGCCATAGAAGGCTTCTAACTCATCCCTTGCCGGGGGTCTTCCGGTTCTTCGGTCAATCTTGCACTCAGTCATATTCCAGTCTCCAGCTACCAGGTCGCATGGTGGTAGCAGTGGTTCACTGTTATTATCTGTTAGCCTGGCCCCTTGCGTGTGGAACCATTTGCTTCTCTTTCTAGGAGACTCAGCAGGTGCATATATATTGGCAACCCTTAGTGGTTTGCCGTTAGCAGTGATCTCAGTGATCAGCATTCTGCCCTCGGGGTCTTTGTATAGTAGGCCCCTGGGTCTGCCGCTGCACTCGGTCCAGGAGACCTTTTTAGTGTTAATTATTGTGGCTATGCCACTTTTGTTGCTGCGGCCTTCAGCGATTTCAATAGAGAAGTGTGAGCCCGCCTCGAGGCTTGCTGTGTTCACTTCCCTTAAGTTGGCCTCCTGGATCATCAAGATGTCCAGTTTATCATTCCTCATCAGGTCAATCACTTTTCGAAAACGTGCCGGGTCTGCGACAGAATTAACATTGAGAGAAGCTATATTCAGTTTCGGCGCTATGGTCATGGTTATCTGCGTTCAGGCATATCCTCAAGCATGCGGCTGGCATACTCGGGGAGTGTCTGTGGGGGGCAGTGCCTTAGCTGTGGGCAGGAATACCAGTCGTGTTTGAGGGAGAGGTCCCCCATTGGTGTTCCGCACACTTCACATCGGTCTGCCCCCTCGTTCACCGGCCTGAACTTCACAGTCTGCCCAGGAGATATCTTCGCGTAGAACGTGATTACTCCCGGGTTTGAATCCATCACAATAACCGCCTTGCCTCCTGACGTTTTTCCATACTCGAGGGTACCCAGCCAGAAGTGTATCCCTTTCTTGGCCAGGTGAGTATCCTCACAGATCGCTTTGATCAATTCCTGTTTGGAGGCGCCACTAATTTTGGGTGCAACCCAGGCTCGGGCACCTCCAGATCGGAAGATCGTCATCTTCACATCAAATTTTACTCCTTTTCTGTTGCTCAGTTTGATGTACTTGTTTTGCAGGAAGGAGGCAATTGCCTCTGTCTCGACTCTCAGAATCCATCCCCTTTCATCAAGATACGCCGCTTCTAGGATTTTATCGGTGTCTGTCCCTATCGCCATACAGGCATCAACGATCATCTTGGTAGTTGGCTGTTCAGATTCTGGGCGAAGTTCCGCTGGGAGGCGGAGGTAGAGGTGCTTGCCATCCGCCCGTTGATTCACAAAAGCCGACTCTCCGGTGTGTCCTTTCTCCTCGGCCCTTGTCAGTGCTGGTTTTGGCCCTCTGGTGTGCTTTTTGGAAGGCGTTGGGCCCGGTGCCTGGCCCGTTTGTAGTGTCTTGTTAGTTTCGGCCGCTTTTGCAGCATTAACTTGGGCATTTCTTCTCAGTGAATCGGGGGGTTCTTTCCCGGCGTTTCGTTTTGGCGAGGGCTCTGAGCCTGTTGTCGATGCCGATCTCTTCCGGTTTCTCTTCGTTTGTTTGGGTGGTGTCGGTGTTAAGGTGCCAAAATTAGGTTCCGATCCCGTCTGGGTTTGTGTCAAACTACCTATTCGGAGGTCTTGTTGATTAGAAGGAGTATTCGGCGGTAGTCCAGATTGTCTTGTTGCTCCTTCTCCTGTTCTTTGTCGTCCTCTTCTCGCGAGGGGGGATGAGGAGTTGAAGGCTGAACCAGGTGTACTGGGGGCTGTCGGGGTAGTTCGTAGTACAAAGGGGACAGAAATCGGGGGTGTTGGTGAGGGTGAGGGTGAGATGTCGTGAGTCCTGGGTTCTGGCGTTCGTCCAATTTCAAATCCCATTGCTGGGAGCCTTGTCTCCGTTCCAGCACCAGCATCTTGTTCGGAGGCATAGTCAGATTCAGCATTCGGAGTATCCGTTGTTTCTCGTGATGTTCCAGCTGATCTTCTTTGACCAGATTCCACATCTTCGAGATCAGAGAGTTCACTTCCGGGAGTTCTGACAGGGCTAATAGAAGATTCAGAATCCCGTGAGAGTCCGTCTGAGCTTTGTATGCTGTGATTTGAAGAGCTTGTGCCTCCGATGGCTGTATCTTTCTTTTGCCTTTGGGTTTGGTCTCTATCCAGTCCCACATCATTTTTACCTCCGTGTTGATGGCTGGGAATGATGCAGTCTCCGCTAGTGATGTTTGTGTCTCTTGAGGGAACTGTCTCAGGAGCGTTGTTGATCGCTGTGCCGTGGGGAGTATCTTGTTCTGCCATTGGATCTGCGGCGTCGTTTTCATATCTGGAGTGTCGCTTGAGTTTTCTAGCTTTGGCGTTTGATTCTCTTCGTTGCTTCTTCTCTTTTTTGGCAGCTCGTCTTTCCTCCTCTCTTTCTTTGTTTTCTGCCCACGAGAATGACCAATTAGCAACTCTTCCTGTTTCTGTTGTGGTGTACTCTTCGTCAATTTCAAAGGGGGCGTCCTCTGAGCAGAGCTGGGACTCTGTTGACATACTCTCTCCTTTGGTGTTTCTTGGGTGACTCCCTCCGTCCGGGTTGACGTGCCTGTCATCCTCAAGGTTTCCATTGGTGTCCGCTGACTTAGACTTCGGCATGATCCGTTGGATTGCGAGCACTTGTGTTGGTTCAGAATGCTATTTTCCTTTTTGTTCATGTTTTGTCCAAGTGGAGGTTTTTATCTTTGACCTAGAACGGTGCCTTCCACACCTAGGTTTCTGGGGAGGACAGCCTGAAAGGTTCTTGGCAGATACACCGCAATTTCGGGGATTCCGGGGGTAATTTGTGTTGGTGGGGCATTCCCCTGTAAGGGGTTCGGTTGTAAGGTTGGGGGTTTTTGAATGCCCACGATTTTGGTGTTCTTCAGTTCTCAAGTGTTCTCGCTTCTCAGATTTGCTGGGTTGCCCATCAGGTCTTTGTAGGCCGCACGATCCTCGTTTATGACGAGTCGTTACAAGCCAACCAGCCCGTAAGCACACCGCGTCAAGGTGCCTGATGGTTTGTGCAACAAGACTGGCCAGCGTACCAGTTCTTGTTATCAGGTTAGAGGAGATGACTGTTTGGATCGTCTTCTCTTGTGCAGTTCATTCACGATACTGCACCCCAAGCCTGACCCGGGGCCCATTGGAGGTTTTCTCCGCTGAGGGTGGCATAATTAGGGAGTTATTCGTTACACTGCTGTGGGAAAGTACACGGGGCGCCTGGGCTGACGGTGCGCTTCTATAGCTCATACTGTATTTAGGGCACCTACGAGGTAAGCTGCACATGCTGGGTAACCAGAGCAGTTATGTACGGCACATTTTACGCCGTAAGACTCAGCTCTTCAGACCGATAGGGCAAAGAAACGAGGCTTGTTTATCGAAGCGGAGATTGCGATGATCCAGTCACATTAACTAACGCTGGACTGAGATATTTGATATTGGAACCTGGAAGTCCTGGCCGCTACGCCGTTAGCTGGAAAGGTCGCCGATTTGATTACCCAGGTAAGGTAGATATTTTACACTACCGGTAAGTACCGTAGGGGCCTAGGCGCAGTGTACAGTACGCTGGTGAACACGCTAGGAGCGACACCAGGAGGTAATTAAGTACAGTGCAGGCAAATACTGTACGGTATTGCTCCTCCGGCCGAGAACAAGCTAAACTCATCTAGCTCGCCCTAGTCTAAACTAGGTATCTTAGGGTGCCGCCTCGGTGCACTAGATAGCGGTACTTGGCAGAATAGGGGTAGCCATTCCAGACGTACAAACGTACCTCCTACAACGTTGCAATTGAAGCATCACAGAATTGAACGTTAGGTGCCACTTATACCAGGTATGTTACCTATCCGGCTTATGAAGTATACCAGGTATGTCGAGTAATACCTGACACGCCCGCCGTCTTCGTCGTGATACTCAATTTCAACTTCGACTTCAACATAGCCTTTCTGCTTTTACTATCTTTACACCTTGCAACGCCATGCCGCCCCATTGGGTATCCGCCAACAGGCTGGCGTCAGGAGAGCTGCAAAGTAATATAAGACAACATTCCTGTTGGAGACGCCAATGGTACCACAGCAGATTCGCTGCCACCCCTCAGCCCCTTCCAAGTTTCTTCTAGAAGGTTTCTGACCACCTATTGCAGATCCGCCCCCTCCTCCCTACTGCAGATGACAAGCTTTCCCGAAGATCACAGGACGTTCGCGATGAGAAGGATCACAACCATGTTAGGCCACCCCCTTACGTGGTTCCCCAACTCCTCCAGATGCAACTTCGAACGCCCGCCATACCAGTACCATGTAGACTCCTATTATGCTGAGGGAGCTCTCGACGACCTCGAAGATTGGGAGGATTTCTGCGACTGAACCGCGAAGCCGCGATGCTACGCCCCTGGATAAATGTATGAACGAACATTACGGTATCCGTACGACCGTCTCCTTACACCATCAATTGGAATGAAGTCCGTCAACAACCCAATTCGCCCCTGCTAACGCTAGTGTAGAACATTGCCTTCGTCCGACATGATGCATAGCGCCGTCGATAGCCACCCAACAGTATCTATCACACGGCAAGCCCTGAGGGTCTGATCGCCACTGTGATAGATTATTCCGTTGAATACCCATCGACAAGCGCATGGTTTGGAGCTCCAGCGAATTACGCCGCCTTGACGCTCACCATCCCGGCAGCATAAGCCACGATGCAAGTTGTTTTCGGTGCCAAGCGACCCCCAAGCTCATCGGCTCGGATAAGGTCGCTATCGGGGGGGTGGAACATGAAGTGTATATGGGCCTGGACTAAAGCACAATCACGGAGATGATCGACGGAGGCTCGGTCCTAATTGGACCGCGGGGCGTCATTGTTCGCCGGTCATACTTCCGGCGGGCGCGCTGCATCAATAATCAAGCGAATGGAAGCAATAAGCGGTGTGGAATTTCACGACCCGGGCCCACGGTGGCCGCGATCCAGGGCGTCAAGTATAAAGCACTCTCCACTCCGCCTATTGTCGGCAACGAGACGATCACGGATTGGTCCTGGCAGCGTGGCCATCGAGACGTGGACATCAGACTCGCCGTACACGTCGACCACGACGCTCTTACGCCGAGTCAACGGCGCAGCTGTCGCACCGCCCACAGTGACAGCTGGCAACACGAAGCAAAAAAGCAACGGGCCATTGCAAAGCGTTGGCTGGCTGACGCCAGCGCTGTTTAATTACAGCGACTCTTTCCCTCCACTGATAGCGCTATCTGTTCTGCAGGACGTCCTGTTGGTAATAGGTCTCTTGCCCGTTTTCCGTACCGGGTACACGCGGTGCCTGGGTACCTTCGACAATTGCGGCATATCCCCGGGTACCCCGGCCCAGTAACGGAGCGGCTCACAGACTTACACGCCTAGGACCGGGAGAGGACCGACCTGGCCCCGGGCCCCATCCTGCTGGTAGCGTGTACATCCCTGGTCGAAACACTAGGCGACTTTCGGTGTCCTGCGTACTGTGTACAATTGTATGAGCGCCCGCACTGGCATCGTAGGCACATGTTTCCCGAGTTGCTCGGCCATCCGGGTGTCGCTCCCCGATAATCCCCATGTTTGTATATTCGAGTGCTCCGTATTCACGGTCGGGCGGCCGAGCAATTTGGTATGCCGGGCAACAGGGAGAAAAAGACGTTAGCTATCGCGTAACAAATATCACCCTTAGGCATGTGGTTAATGATAATTTGCTCTCCTGGTGCTACGCTTGTGTAGTGCAGGTATCTAGATCAGTGCGCATGAATCGAGTCAATCGCAACTCGCTAGACATTTTACCTTAGGTAGACCGTTGGAATCACTTGCGGTAGAATAGGAGAGGACTTGTCTAGAATATAACGAGCGGAGCGGTACATACGGAACACACAGTAACTCCAACAAGTCAAATATCCCGTATACGATGTGAGTAACGTGTGTGCCCATAGTGAGTCTACAGACGCACAATATTAACGTCTTTAACCTTACCTATGCATTATTTTGGTCCTCCACATCGCTTGGCTTGCCCAACCTCCAAACATCGAACCGGGGGTTTTACTAACTTATCAGTTACAGGTAGCGTAAGGTCCTGGATAGACGAGCATTTTTCGGTAGGCCGGCCAATAGGGCAGCGCGTTACGGCCTGAAACGAGTAATCCTTAGCGAAGCGAGATGATTAGGTAATGCGATTCTCCTGGCACACCCACGCTACAGGCGTCTAGTGTGGTGCATGCGGCATGTGATTGTGTCGGTTCTGCTGACGGAGGTTTGGCGACAAAAGAAAAGGAACGCCGAGCAAGTCGGTCACGACACCACAGCAGCATTGAAGCGGTTGCTAGCACCGCTCTATTCCTTTCGACCCATTATCTCGGTACAGACGTAGATAGTAGAACTATCTATGTACACTAGCTGGCTCGACTCTCTGATTCTCGGCTAATAGATTCTCCAATACAGTGCACCTCAAGCTATGCGCTGTGCTGTAATCCTACTACACGACATGACCAGAAGGTACCTGCAGACTCGGTTCGGAGCGGTACCGGCAAGACACGTCTACTTCGCAAGTACCGTCCACAACCAGCCATCTAGCTAAACCCCATTAGAAAAGCCGACACAAGGGAACCTTTCCTGTTTCTGAAACACCACTCACCACCGTCCACAAACCAGCGTGACAACAGGTACCTACGGTCGAACCCAAACAGTGCCAGTTCAAACGTCACGAACCCCCACGGGACAGCGGAAGCAGAACCGCGCTGATCCGGTAGAGCGGGTAACTCTTTTCAACGTCACCCGGGAAATTTATTATGCTTATTGCCATAGGCGACCACCCAAGTTTACCAACTGCTGCGTTGTATAAAGGCACGGGTCGACGCGCCTAATTCCGTAGTCATCTCCCTCCCCGTCCATTCGTTCCGTCGACAGAAAATACAAGTCATGTCCACCAGCAGCAAAAGCGGATTAGTCATGATTCCGAAGAAATCGTTGATTTCCGAAAATGTGAGAAGATTATGGCATTGGTTTTACGTGACGTAGGGTAGCGTAATCTGGAGTATAGCCAGCCCGTAGGTAAGGCAAGGTTAGGTAGATAGTGTAATCAGCTGAGTAAAAATGATTAATCCGCACAAAACAACAATGGCACCAGAGTTTTGGCCCCCCGGCTCAAGGGATCTTTTCGAGCTGAGAACTTGCGCGAGCCTTACACGCGCAGGCGGCAAAGGACAGTCCGTTTCTTTCGTGACGCTGACGACATAATCTCGTCAGGTCGACTCGTGGCCGCTCCTCCCCCATACGGCACTTGCGGGACAGCCCCGTACCGTGCGATCCGGCACGGTAACAGATGGGGTCGCATTGTACCGTGTCCCAGGGCTAAGCTACCCCTGAGATCGAAACGCAACTCGCGAGGCGGAGGGTCTAGCCCACAATTTAAGGTTGATTTTATGGGCCAGGGACATCTGTCATTAGGTCATAATGAGACGGCGCACTGTAGTGAGCTATGAGGCACGCACGGGGATGCACGGTGCAGTACTCGAACCCTCCCGCTGAAGAGGCACCGGTGGCATGGTAACACAGTTGGCGTGGCACGGTGGCTAGGGGCCTGGCAATCGATACCGTGCGGTATGCACGGTAACGCCAGACTCGAAGGCGAAGCCGGCAGGATTCCCAGCCGAGAGCCGCGCTTGATATGGAATCAGTTCATTCCGGCAAACCACCCAGGGCGCAGCAAAATATATCGACGAGATCCGCGGGCGCGGCTGGGCCTTTCTACCGTCACCCTATGCGAAGGCCTTCATCCTTCGCGCGGCGCCCCTTGGACTTGTCCAAGTCAAAATCAATGGGAAGCGATGGATTCGGCGAACGGGTGCGCGCTCGACTCATCCCCGACAAGCCACGCTTACAATATCCTATCCCATCCCGTCGGTTTGGTAACACGCCCGGGGCTGTGTCTGGGCAGAAGTCTGGGCAGGCCAATGGAGAGCGTCATGGGCGCTGCTCTCCCGGGCCTCCGTTGCGAGGGTTTTATTTTTTTGGGGGGTTTTTTTTTTCTTTCGATCATCCACAATCACCGCGCTAGGTGGACTCGTACCATGGTACGATCACGAGCAAGCTGTACGGGCTACATCGTGTGTACCGGGCGAGTTCAAGTGCCCGTGTACTCAGTACAGGTACGGAATACGCATGGACCCGGGCATGGCTCTTCTTTCGGTTTTGCAACGTCCGTGTCCAGCCTTAAACATGTGGCTTTTCCCGACCATGCGTGCTACGGTATGACTGGAACTGCGTGCACATGCTCCGGAGGTACCGCTTTTTCTTCTTCTCGTTTTCTCTCTCTCTCTTCATTACGCACATCCTCTGTTCCGCGGGCCGGAACGAGCGGTTGATGCTACTTGGGAGGATAGGGGTCCATACACGTGCATGATATGTACGGAATACGTAGGAGTACATTTGGGAGGGGAGAAAGGGTCTTGCACGATAAACGGTATACGCTTTGTCCCCCACTTTAGGTATCCGTGGTCATCATCATCATCAGCCACACTCTGCCTGCCTACAACTCGATACCCAAGACGGTCGGTCATACATTCGGTTCGTGATCGGAGCATTTTGGGGGGGGCTTAGATAGGCTGCAGACAGCCGTGCCGGACAACAGCCTCTGTTTAGGATAGGACACTCTACACATGTGTACTTTTGTTTTGACCGGTAGCGTAGCTAATGTGCACTTTACACTAGGTACACTGCCTGTATTGGGTAGAAATTATCACGAGATGACGATCATCGCCTGCGTAGCGAGCTGGAACCCAGGGAATGGCTTCTCCGGCACCCCCAACTCCAAACAAGTGTGGCTGGCGGGCCCCGCGACGCCCGCCGTTCCCGGAGCTAATCATTTGCGTTTTGTGGCCCCAAGGTCCCGGCAAAGCCAAGGACTTTACACTCGCTTGGTAGGTAGATGGTACTTGAACGGCATTTACCATGGGTAGGACTAAGTAGCGCGTAGGGTAGATAGATACGGCTTTTGCGCGGAGATGCGTGGGTTGGAGATAGCATCTGTAGGCGATTCGCCCGAATACGTCAGAGGGCCCCCTCGGTAGTTAGTCTGTAAATACGGCCTGAACAAGGAATACGGGGCTGGGTAAAGTCGACCAGATATCAGACCCGCAAGGCGTAAAACTGCCAGGCGAGATGCGGCTAGAATACGAAGAGCTTCCCGCCTCCTCTCTTTTCACGAGCTGAATAGTAATCATAACGCCTTGGGAGACGGGTGGGTGTGCTGTCCGAACCGGGTGCTAATCTCGCACGTTTTCGCCGCGGTTCCGTGGGATTGCCAGGTATGTAGGTACGTCCGTCCGAGACCCAAGTCACGAGGACACTTGGCCCCCCGCCTGAGTCATGGGCGCCGGTGAAGTTCACGAGTCGCTGACTTGGGGGGGGATATAACTATAGTCAGCCAGAGAATAAATCACGTGTTGGTCGAAACCGTGGGATCCGGCGCTGAGGACACACTTATACATACCCTTTTTTTTTTTTACACCCTTTTCCACCCATCGCCACCTCGGTCTTGCTTCTACTAAACGTGGAGTCGTAAAGAAACTTTGCGGCTTTGATTCCTCAGCTTGGTGGGCGCCCGAGACCGCGTTCTCGCTAAGCGCGGTGGTTATGCCGAGGGTTGATCCTTGGGGGGGGTAAATTGCGGCGGCTAAATGAATCCCCTTCGCGGCGAGATGATGACGCTGAGGTGCCATGGCATGGAAGGCCATGACCGCATATTTCCCCGCGCGGGACTGGGAAAGTATCATAGCTGCCCGTCGTCATAGCCCGCTGTCTTTCACCTCGGCGGAACCGGATAGGCCCTCTCGCGCATCCGAACACGTACATCCGAGGTGATGGGACGGTAGGTCTTGAGGAAGCGCGCGAAGGGCTGCCCTCTTCATAAAAATAGAACTTTCGGCCGTATTTCTCTCCCTTCCAACCGACGGGGCCGGTTGGAGGGTGCCTCGGAGGTATCAACGGAATCAAGATATCTACCACTTGGGACTTCCATTCATAGGAATGGTTTTTGTCCAGGTAGGTATCGCCGTAGGCATGTATGCCAGGAGTAACCAGGAGCTTCACAGTATAACGCCATGAGCAGCGAGGTCACTCCCGCGATAATAGTCGAAACCTCGTTGAGGTAGTCATTTCGCTCTGTCCATAAGATGTGTCCCTAGACATCACCAGATGGAGTTGAAGCGTCGACAAATAACTAGTTCACAGTAACTGGGGTAATGTCAACAATTGTTCTTCGTTTTTTTATTTTCCTCTTTAACGTATTGTTAATACAGGTCGCCGCGGGACCTATATCTGATGCTTAGGTCCTCGACATGATATAGACTCGCCTCAAAGACCAAATGAGCCATCCATTTGATATAGGTCAACCCACAAGCTTCCCTCCACGGTATATCGATTTAGATACGGCTTGGATATATTGTCCAAGCCGTTGGTAGCCCGCCAATTGTAACCGTACCACCAAGTCCACACCTATCAGTACAAATCGCTGTAGCAGCCTCACCATACTTCCTCCCAGAATACAAAATCTCTGTGAAGTATTGTCTTAGCTTGCTCGCAGTCGGTAGCTAGTCCCCCTTTAACCATACAGTCGTACAGCGCAAGCCTGACGGCTTCGGGCATCTTTCCAGAACTCCCGCACAGAACGATGCCGCAGTGCCTCCGTAGCAAATCGCAGACCACCGAATAGTTCTGAAGGAGCCGGTCTTGAACATAGACCTTGAATGACTGGTCCCTCGAGAAGGCGGTGATTACCTCAACACCCATGCTCCTCCACTCGTCCTCGTAGAAATAGTCGGCCTGTCGGTTTCGACCGCCGTAAAATAAAACGGTTTCTGCTGCCTTTGTGCCATCAGTCGATTTGGCAGCCTCACGTTCATGTATGAGAGAACGGATAGGCGCGATCCCCGTCCCTGCGGCGATTGCCAAAAGAGGTTTATCTACGTTCAGAACAGCCTCCGGGACCTTGTTTGACCGGACTGTAATGCTGACTTGTGTGTTGGATTCGAGAGAGGCAATATACCTAGAGCAGAGGCCCTGCCTTATCTTGCGTAATACAGTCCTATACTTGACCAGGGCAACTAATAGGTGCACGATAGTATCACCGCTGTGCTTGTCTCTAGTCGTTAGTCCGCCGCCACTCGCGATGCTGTATTCGCGGCCCCGTATAACCGGGAAAACAGACGGTACGTTTTGATAAGGCACACGAACGGTTGGGAAATCCTGTAGTACTTCGAGTATGGACCGGCGTGGTCGAGATGTATAATCCCAAAACTCATCAGAGTGACTAGGATCTGCAAACTCCATGAGCCTTTCTTTGTGTGTAGGATCATTTGTATATTGAGCGATCTCGGCGAAGAATGTACGCCTCGGTATGGAGGTTATGTCGTAATTGTCAGTGAGAAGGTCCCGCAAAGTGCTGTTAAGTAGAGGGTAGCAATTCTTCGGTGTCGACCAGGGAAGATCCACGCTTTGGCAAACATGTTTAACTGGTTGATTGGCTATATTACCCCAGCCCATAAGGTCGATAAGAGCCTGAACATCTTGGGCGAAGTTTTTCGGATATATAACTGCCACATCTCCGGGTTTATAACTAAGTTGCTGCAATCCGCCATTTTGGGAGGTCCTTGCGGGAATCCTCAGAGTAAGTTGTCGAACGTCTTGCCAATGAGAGCTGGGAGTTAATCGGATATTTTCATCGACAGCCCCAAACCACGAATCAGGTACAGGGAGTAGGGAAAACCGGGGAGCTTTATCTGTGCTCCTTGCGGAATTGTCCATGTGATGTTCCGTTGAGACTTCTCTTAATATATTGGGCCTGTCAAGCGTAGATGATGCCGCCCCCGGGTCAAGCTGACGGCCCTGGTTGTCGACGTCAGGCTTGGTGTGATGTAAATCCGGGGTGTCCTCACCGGGGGCGGTGACGAGAGATGAAACGATACTTGCGGGCTGACTAGTATCTTCGAGTTTGTAAGCGCTTTCAACAGCCGTTGTTTTATCATGACTAAGAATTAATCCATCTTTGACATGTTTAGTATCTGAGGTCAACCCTTGGTTTGCTAGCTTAATGGTAAATTTGGGTGTCAGCGGGACATCTGATGGTATTGGTAATAACCCCGGCGGTAAGGGGTGCTGCTTTTCGAGGTATGTCTGTAGAGTGAGGCACCATGGCAGAAGTGTCCCATCAATGCTTCCAGCGCGTCAGCATTATGCTACAAGCTAGTCATCCACGATACACGGATTAGAAGCAAACGAGATGGCTTCGGATCCCGTTACTTACCCCTCTTCATGGCGTTCATCAGCCTCGCCACGGGGCATAAATTCAACCGCGCCAAGCTGTTCGAGGCGTTTATGAAGTTTCCGGGCAGCCCAATTAAATCTACAAATAAAAGGGGGAAAGTTAGCGATAACTAAGAGCCTCCTTGAGGTATAAGGAAGGTAATAGGGGAACAAGCAAGATGCGTACTGAAGATATGAGCTATCCCCGAGTCCGAGCGTGGTGAAGTTGACTTGACGAAGACAGTTCAGCGGGAGTCGCTTGCGAAGGATGCTCTTCCAGAATTTACGAGCATTCTTAGGCAAATCTCCTTGACCGGTAGTAGAAATGACGAAGATGACGAGAGGGTATTGTAGCAGATCACTCTAGAAAATGGAAAGGTGGTTAATGAATGTTTCTGCTTCTTAATGGGCATCACGAAGGTCGCGTTATTGCACTATCAGGGGGATTAACATGCTATGCTGAGCTCCCGTTCTGCGTAAGATCAGACAAGGCAAGTCAAAGCAAGTGCAAGTTATAATGCTAAATGGATACAAACAGACTGCTGGACTTATAATAGAAGTAGAAGGGAATGGCGGCTTTGGATTTGATAGAAATAAAGAAATGACCTCGGCGTGGATTTGTGTGAAGAGGACCCTCATTATCTCAACATACCAACTCAGCATCGTCCATTTCTTCAAGTAATGTCTTAAAGTGTAACCTTCTCGCCATGCGCTCAATGTCACCGGCAGCCTCCTCACTGTTTCCTGTCTCGGAGCCATAAAGTATGAGCATTCTTCGCCGTTCGAGAACCTTGTCGTGATTATGAGTGGCATCTTGTCCAGCCGCCATAGTAGTCGCTTATTGTTTGTAGTGTGGCGGCGATGGAAAAGGCTCAAAAGGTGGGGTAGCGGTCTATACAATACGCCTCTAAAATCTCGGCTCTTTTCGCCTGATAGCAAATCCGAGGTGAGGGTATTTCCCGTATAATGGCGTTATTATTTTAGAGGAAAGCCTATGCCTTTCCTGCGACGTCCGGGGTCGGCAGTTAGTTAGAATTTGGTGACGACGAGTCGGCGATGGCGATGGCGATGAGTGGTGTAGATGGCTAGTGCCGCACTAGTAGGATTCTTACGTACACAGGAGAGACATGCTTATGTCATGATGCGAATGTAGATTTGCGCATCATGCCGCGCGTACAGATGCTTGTACCTGGTTGCTCGGCCACGCCATCCATTATAGGGCGATGGTGAGTACGCCCATTGCCCGACGGTGGCCAAGCAATATGGTTGACACGTTATCCGATATTAGGCCGGGCGAACGACTTTGCGGGGGTGGGGTCGTCCGGCCCTATCGAGCGGAACAGTCACAAGTTCTAGAACGGATCCCGACAAGCAAAAAGGGTGTCGATCAAGCTCAGGAAATTGGGTCTCCCCTCATTTAGGGGCTTCGTGTGTGAGCTCCAGACTGTGGGCAAAGTTAACATCATTACCTACGTACTGTACAGCAGGCATTAGATTCGTAATCGTCTCAGGAATGTAGCACGCTGCATTCAGTCGCCTTCTGACCGTCTGACGTATGGAATCATAGGGTAGACAGAGAGATTGGAATGTGATGGAGGAGTCAATCAAAGGCGGAAAAAGGCCAGCCTCCTCGAATTATACCCAACACAACACGTAAGGTAGGTGGTTATAGATACCTACCCTGCCCGATAATCGCCTGGGAGCTTGGCCTCCCCGATTGGTTGTGTTGTCGGGTGTCTACTGACTGCATACCGGCACTGTAAGTGATCTGGGGGGAGCATCCACCGGATGGCCGGGCTCCGGCATACGCTGGTCCAACAACGTGAAGCTATCCGGAGAGAAGACCTAGTTTCCTATTACGTAACGTGCACATTACGGTGTAAGCGCACTATAAAATTGAAAGGGGGATTAATCTAGGTCCTTGTCAAAGTTTCGGCTAATGGGCGTTGCTGGATCAATAGAGGGATGTGTACGTAGTGCAACCCTCGCGATAGCAAGACTCCAGCTTATGTAGGTAGGTACTTTATTTGTCGGCATGCTACGCAGCTCGGCCACTCCACTTGTGGCGCGCCTATTATTGACGTATTGGAGAGCTACGGTGGCCGAACAATTCGGTAAGCCGACCAATACCAAGCTCCGCACGTCACGGTATGAGCAATGTTGCCTGCAACTTACAAAGAGGTAGGCATCACGAAATTTTATCTGCGAAAGCAACACTCACACGTTAATCATGTGCAACCAATCACTTTCATTAAGAGAAGTAGTTAAGCTCCCGGGTGTTTCTCGCATTCAATTCGACTGCACAGCCTTTTCTCAATGACGCCACGGCCGATATCAGGAAGTCGGGGGTAGTAGGTGCATTTATGATTTATTACCATGGACGTCGTTGCATGGATGTAGGTTCGGAATGTTTAAAAGAGCATTACTAGACGGGCATCTTTCAGCCAGATATGGCCGGCGAGAGTTCCGGCGGCCGAGACCAGCTTAACCCGTACTTCCACATCTACTTACACATCCACGACTCTGGACGAACAAATATGTGCTAAGAGATCCAATTGCTTACAGGTTGTGTCCGGCCCCAGAGCGCCACAACATAGCCGCCCGCTTATGTATCCGCGAATGAATGAACTACTGACGGCGGAAATGGCTGAAGAAATGCGGAGCACTTTTAGTCAGTCCCGTCCCGGGTCGTTGGAAATCCAGCGAGCCGCATCTGGAGGATGACGTCCGAGGAGTAATATGGATAATCAGCGGAGTACCCGTCTAGCAATGCCCAACAAAAAATGGCGACCATGCATTAGGTAGGTACTACCTATAGTATCCAAGGTGTCTATGTGTTCTCGGTAGCAAAAGAATGCTGGTAGGATCTACTTTTCCCGTATAGCCGTTAAATGTCCACGGGCCGTTAGCTTACCTAATCAGCCCTGTGGCATTCGACGGCTTTTGCACTACCAGCTGTGCTAAAGACCCAACTAACTTGGGCACTATAACTCCCGGTACAGTGTAGATTGTGTAGCGGCGGGGTAGGTATCACATGCCCATCCAGCAGCGCTGTCGTTTGCGCTGGATGCATTCAAAATATTAGTACAATGTAGGTAAGGTAAGTTTCGACCGGGTGCGTCATTTGGCGAACAGCTTTTCTCCACATTCCAAAGAATGGCATAGCTGCCTTCCGATTCTGGAGGTCAATACATACCTGATGCTCGTTTGCTCGTTTGCTGGAGGAGGCACGGCACATACTACATTCCATTCCATAAGCATATAGGAGCCCCCGACCGGCCCTGGTCGAGGCAATGGAGTAGGTATGCTTTGTCGCGGGTTACCGGGATTTAGGGTACACTATGGATCTGAAGCGTCGAATAATCCGAAGCAGCCTCATTCGAACCGAGTTCCGCTTCGAGTTGGTCATTCTGTACGAAGTAGTTACCGGTATATTCACCGATATGTAACTTGACTTGAATCGAGTCCTCTCACAAGCTACTTCACTAGTAGGCCGGGATATGTCACGGTTGGTCAGAAATGGATTATTGAGCTGTAAATAACCATTAGCAAAATGTAATGAACGAAGGATTCTGGAGAGCTGCGACTTCTTCGTGAAGACAGTGTCCTAACCCCGTGATGCAGCTCAGCACGAAAACTATGGGCAGGTGCTGACCGTTATTGCCGTGGATGGCAGCGTTGATGCCTGCGCATCTCATGACTTGCTCTGTCTTGTACGACGTGCGCTACATTTGCATCCAGGTGCGGTTTGGAGCTGCCATTCTAGATAAATAGAGGCACTTGCGCCCCTAAACTGCAGGAGCTGCCCATTTTCAACATCCATCCCGACTTCCGATTTCGAAAGGTGTCCTGCAATATTGGAAGGCCCGACACACTGGCTCTGGCTACTTCCCAATCTATTCATCTTCTACGCGTAACACGGGCAGCAGGCAGGTTAAAAGTGAAGCAGCTTCGCCGCGAAAAAAGGTAAGTGGGTCCGTCCGACAAAGCTCGGCCGTCCGATTGGTCATTGGGACCACGCTAATGGCACACAGCTCGGCCCCCCTTTCCCCATTCCTCGTTTGGCACTCACGCCTGCCGTGCGCACATCCAGTTGGGGGCCCACAATCATCAGAAACACCCTACAAAAATTTCTGGCTTGTCGCAGCGTCTACAGCACTTTAGTTCTCTTTCCCCTTCTCCTCTTCACTCCTCTCAATCCACATCAAGCAAGCCAACTTGTGTCAACATTCGACCAACACTCAAGTCTTCCTAACCTTCTAGGGCACGTAGCCACCCTATCTTCCTCCCCCGACACAATCCGTTGTTCACGCGTTCAATCACTGAACCGCCACGCAAACGTCCACTCATCTCTACCTCCTGCTATCACGACCAACCGTAAAATCATCAATCATCCACACCCACTAGACATCATGGCCAGCACTGTGGAGACCCAGGTTGCCGATCAGGCTGTCAACGACGTTACCAACGCTTTGAGCAATACGTCGCTCACTGATGCCAAGGACGAAAACAAGGATGCCGTCCATGCCAGTGCTGCAGAGGGTCGTCGCCTGTACATTGGCAACCTCGCCTATGCGACTACCGAGGGGGAGTTGAAGGACTTCTTCAAGGGTTACCTTGTGTAAGCATCACTTTCCATTTATTTCCCATCCCACGTCCCCTTCACCCATGCACTCCTCACTTCCGCCGCCCATCTGTCATGCACAAGCTCCGGGCAAACACTCTTAGTCCCTCCAATCCCTATTGCACTCTCACGGGCTCGCCACCTCAACACTCATCCCAGCATGTCGTATCTCGCCCTCGTCAGGGACTTGCTTGACTGCTGTGTACATGGCGTCTGTCAAATAAAGGTCCATAACTCGTGTAGTTCCATGGGCGATGGTTATACGTGACAGAACTACCTCAACCCGATATATATTACGCCATCTGTTTGAACATTCGGCTAACCCTTTCAGCGAATCTGTTTCCATCCCCAAGAATCCCCGTACCGACCGCCCCGTGGGCTACGCCTTTGTCGACCTTTCCACCCCCAGTGAGGCCGAACGCGCTATCGGTGAGCTTTCGGGCAAGGAGATCATTGAGCGCAAGGTCTCGGTTCAGCTGGCCCGTACTCCCCAACCTGCCGGCGAAAAGACCGAGGGCGCCTCTGGTGGTGAGGGTGCCGAGGGTTCTCGACGCCGAGCCTCCGGTCGTGGCCGTGGCCGTGGCCGTGGACGTGGTGGCCGAACTGGCCGTGGCGGACGATCTGTACGTTGAACCTTACTGCCCACTAGCACAGAGCTGAGGACTGATATATTATTAGACGCAAGAGGGCGGAAAGGATATTACCGGCGAGGAGACTGCTGAGAAGAATGAAGCTGTCGCCAACGCCTCTGAGGTTCTACCTTTGACTGACGTTACCAACAAAATCGATACTGACGCGTCTGAGAAGAGCAAGAAGGGCCCTGTTCGTGAGCGCCGAGAGCGTGGGCCCCCGGCTGATGGCATCCCTTCTAAGAACAAAGTCATGGTCGCAAACCTTCCTTATGACCTGACAGAGGAGACTGTACGTTTTTAACCTACATTGGAGTGTGCTCTGCAGCGGAAATAGACTAACTATCGAACAGCTTAAGGATCTCTTCAAAGCGTACGAGCCTTCTTCCGCCAAGATCGCTCTTCGACCTATTCCTCGATTTATGATCAAGAAGCTACAGGCTCGCGGCGAGGCTCGTAAGGGCCGTGGCTTCGGCTTTGTCACTCTCTCTTCTGAAGACATGCAACAGAAGGCCGTTGCGGAGATGAACGGCAAGGAGATTGAGGGCCGTGAGATTGCCGTCAAGGTTGCTATTGATAGCCCCGACAAGACTGACGAGGATTCGAACGTTCCCCACGAGGGCGAGACCAATGGCCAAGAGGCTGCCGCCGCCGCCGCCTAAATCCTCTATTCGGCCTCTTGTCAGCATGTGCCTTTTGCGATGAGGAGCGGAACCAGACAATCATCCCTACAACCATTGGTGAACATCGTTTGAGCATGCTGTGTGTGCAGGTGTCTGGTATTGGTAGCGACGGATAGGGAGCAACTAAAAATTTATGATTGATACGAAACCCGAGAGCAGTAGTTGATATGGCTTTTGATATTATCGACAGGGTGTTGTCGGAGAGTTATGCTGCTGCATCTCTTGATGAACGTCTAGGCCATGATGCTTCCGCTTCTGACATCCATATCCTTCCTCACGGGTCATTTTCTCAGTCTCTTGCGCGCGTTATTCTAGGGTTGTACACTAGGTGGCTTCCAGAAAAGGCGTTAAATGGGCCTGGGGAAGTTCTCAAGCGGAAATAGAGATACGAATGATTAATTCTGGGCACGTCGGGAGGCCCTTTCTGCGTCCTACGTGAACTATAGCAGTAAAGCCATGATGCTTTGCAATGAATCCGTCATGAGTCTCCAAAGTTGAAATATAGTAAGTCTGAATTACAGATTTTTGTTTATGATGGGCTTGTGATATAATACACAGGTGTCTTTAGATCTATTCCGCACGCCGAGAAAAGGTTGCCCTTATTATACGTATGTATACCTAGCTATTCCACGACTCTCGTCGTTTTAGATAGTCGGTTAATCTCTTTTGGAGGAACTTTGTTGCGGCAGATCGAAGCAGCAAAATGGGTAAAGCTGGCGTTGAGGGAAAGGCCACTCGACTTAAAAAGCATCTCTACAACGAAGGAAGGAATAACGACATATCAGTAGAATCTAGATCTACTATGCTCCCTCCCGCTGAGAGCTTGCCTCATGCGTTATGGTAGGCTTCCACGACGAGAAAGAGGGCGTGACGCGCCGCTTCGTCATTCCCTTTCCTGGTACCTGCTCTTCTCTCCTATACTACTTGCCCCGTTCGACTTTGTCTGCCAGAGAAACCTTATGCCTGTTTTGTATTTAGGCAGGTAATACGTAGATTGAGGTCTGAATCACTCCGGTGTTGTTTACTTCCACATATCGCGACCCATTGTGGACCGAGCCCGGAAGATACTTCGTGGAACAGATATTATGAGAAACCGTTCTCTTGAGTCTTGTTAAATTAATCTTATCCACGTGTCTGGACGATTGTGCGGACCGCAGTGCCGGCCATTTTCTCCGTATCACGCATCAGATGACCATGCTGAACGCCGTAAACCACCAGGAGGCCTGGAACTCACTCGTCTACGGCACCCACGAACACTCGGCCGGGTTCTCTCACCAACCCCAAAGAAGAAACTCGAGGTCAAGAGCCCCTACGCGCAAGCCCAAGTACTCGGAGCAATACCAGCAGTATATGAAGGACTCATGGAACGAGCTAGTTGAGAGAACCCCGCAGAAGGACGCCAGCGCAGATGAGGTTCACAGCTGGGTACTAGAAGTATTTCGCCGGCGATGTCATCCCGCTCCTGAGGTAAGGGGAGAGACCAAGGGGCTTCCATTGTCCAAGAATCAAATATGTGCCATACAGAGTCTCTATTTTGCAAGAGATCGCTGACACTGCACCGTAGCTAGCTCTCAAAGACTTCCGCTGGAAAGGCATAGACCTTCACTCGCAACGGCGGTACCTTGCATTGCGCATCCGGTTCCGTCGGGAGCCATACGGTTACATGATCGCACACGATATCCATGACGCTGTCAAGGTAAGTCAGGGTTCAAGCTTCACAGACTATATATGCCACCCTATGAAAACACACCGAGAGTCACCCTATCAACCAAGACTCTCTTAGGAATCCCGAAAAAGGACCCGCAGACGGGAGAGTGAAGCCAAAAAACAGGCGCGGAAAAACAAAAGAATAGGCAATAAACATACTCCAGAACCGACGATGGCACGAGGAGAACAAGGGTTCCTTCCATTATCTCCCCTCACCCGGCCCCGAGACATCACGCCTAGGTCGTCGAAAGGAAACACAGCCCGCCAAACAGAAGCGAACCCCGCAGAATTCAAAGAAAAGAAGGGCTTCCTCAGCAACTTGACCATGCGTCCAAAGGCATCAACATCGTCCAGAAAGGAACAGACACCGCCCCCAGAGGGACAGGAGCTGGAGGACCCATTCCGGGATCCAACACCATCGCCGTCTGAAAAGTCCAAGAAGGAAAAGTCCAACTCCAAGCCTAGCTGGCTCTTCCAGAAATTGAGGAAGAAATCTGGCGCCACGACAGCGGCGGATTCGGATCTTTTACAGGACCCGTTCCGCGACCCGGAGGTTGAACCGATGCGTCTCGTTGCCGCTGATGACTTCCGCGTTGGCACGCCTCAGGGCGAAGATCGCCCGCTCAAGGGTTCTGGCTTTGCGGCGCATGGGCTGGGCGGGAGGTTCATGGGTTCGGGTACTGGATGGCGTAGGGGGAAGAAGGGGAAATAGGGGTTGGGGAGGAGAGGCTGGCTGGATTGGACGGTTAGTACGGACGTGAGGAGTATGATTAGTGTTATTCGATATCGATAGAAAAGAAGGCTACAATTATTTCCGTGTCATGGACGCCCCCGACGTCAAAAGCTGAGAACGGGTTAAAAGACAAGTTGTGAGCTACTTCCATTGCGGGTTTGACTCTTCTTTATAATTTAGGTATGGATATCTCGGTATTGCTGAATTAACTGATTTTGTACGTCACGATATTGTATATGAATACGCCTTAGTAACACTGGTCGTTTCTGCCTGGGTTTCATGGGAAGATATATCTTTAGCTGGTTGAAAGAGCTCCCCGCCCCTAAGCATAGAAACGAAAAAAGAAGCCCTCAGATTTGAATCCAAATTCCCAGTCTAGCCTACCTTTTCGAAGTACCGCACCACCGCCCAACCCCAACTCCGGATATCCAAATTCAGCAATGGCGAATGGGTCTAGATAATGGCTGTGAACCCAAAGTCCCAGGTTACGCTCCGGTTTGTAAAGGCCCCGGTATCCTCGAATTCCGGTCGAAACCGGTTGACCACTATCTACAGCTTTTGCGTCTTCGGCCGGATGTCCATCATCTGTTGGGGTTCGGGTGAATGGGTGTTTATTACGGGTTCATATGTCTTTCTTTGGTGGGTTGCTTGGTTATTGTTGGTATCCTTTTGTCTGGATTTTTAAGGTATTACCATATGTCCCGCCTTTTGCTATTTGTGTTTGGCTTGGGTAGAGGGGGGGGGGTTTAGGTTTGGGGAGTAGGGTGGTGTTCTGGGTTGGGGTGGGTTTTGGGATTGGTTGGTTTGCTTTGTGCTTATATTTTTTGTCTCTGGATAGTCATACTGGGGTTGTTATCGGTGAGTGGCGATGGGTTGGGAATCATGCTATGTCCCTCGGGATGAATATTTCGTGCTTTATGGGCGGCGAGGATGTCCTTACATCATGCGGCTCGTTAGGTTTCTGTCGAAACTGCGGGCTCGGCCCGGACCGCGATGCATGCGCTTGTTGCATGCTGATCATCCCTGATCGATGTCGAGTTCTACGGTTTGTTTTCTCTCGGCGTTTTTATGAGTGGCTTGTGAGTGGGATTGGCGTCTGGTACGGTTAGGACCGGTCGTCTTGTGCTGGTGGGATCGGCTACTGATAGTTGATTGTTCGTTTAGTATGATGAGCGGCAGTCCGAGGGTAGCTACTGTATATCTTGATACAAGAAATAGAGAAAGGGGCTGTATTCAAAAACTAATATGAGGAACCGCTGGAGCGATAGAACCGGTTATTAAGTTCGACAACCCGTCGACTAAGGCCTTGTTCCCGAACCGTGAGCAACAATGCCATATTCCCAATCCCTTAGATGCTCACTCAGACGACAATGTGAAAGAAGAGCGAGTTTTTTTGTTCACCGCCGGTACATTTCGTAACAGCCGCAAAGGGTATCCCCTACACATACACATGCCAAACCCCTAAGCCCAAAGTACCGAAACGATGCCAAAAAAAGGGAATCCAACCTCGGTGCAGCGTCCAGGCTGTTCCCCACAAGCAAAGCACATATAGCCTCATTACCAAATACCACATCACAGACCCCGAAGCCCACGTAATTCATAGTCCTACATATCTGGTATCGTTTATCATTAGTACATGGCGACCTTGTTTTTTTCATCTCTCGTATGCTCAAGCAAGCGCGCAAGCCCAGCTCACGCCCTCGACACGCTCCGTTGCCGACTCACGGCACGTACACGTATTTCATCCCGGAACGAGCTCGCCCGAGTGCGCTGGCTCCGTGGACTATCCGCCCTCCGCCGCGGCGGGGAATGGTCCTCCTCGACGATGATAACGTCGTCCCCATCGCTGGTAACGCTTCTCGGCGGCGGCGGCGGGCGGCTAACGCTCCGCGATCTCGGCCGCGGGCTCCGGCGATACTCCTGGACGACGATCTCCTCGTCGCGCTCGAGGCGCACGGGGATGGGTCTCTCGCGCCGGAGCTCGACCTTCTCGTGGCGCGGCGAGTGCCGGCTGCGCCGATGATGCCTCCGAGGCGGGCCTGACGGGCGTCGGTGGCGTGACACGACGGATGACGCCGTGGCACCGCCGCCGACCGATATCGCATCGATCGTCAGCGAGTTCTGCCCTATGTTGACGCACCAGTAGAAGGCGGCGAAGACGAGCAGGAACCCGGCTACCGAGCCGAGGACTATGCCGACGACAACCCCGGGGCTGGGGCCGAAAGGCTCGTTGCCGTAGCCCTGGGGGACGGTCTGCGCGCCTTCTAGGGCGCGCGATCCGAGCGGCTGCGGGCTCTCGGATGAGGGGATGGGGTTGCGTAAGCGTGGCGGGTGATGTGAGAAAAGAGACGGCGGTGGTACGCTGCTTGGCGGGGGGAGGGGCGGCATGCCGTCGCGGGGACTCGCTTGACTAAACTCCGGTGTAGTGGACTTGGGAAAAAAGACGAGGGCGTCGCTTCGTGAATAGAATGGCACGCAATGGGGGCCTTGGGAGTGTGCTGGATTGATCGACAAGGACGCGGGATTCGGGTTCACGGACAACGGACAACGGACAACGGAATCAAGGCGTTATATGCCCTGTCAATAAGACATACTTTGATTGGATGCCGGGACCAGGGCCCTTCGCGCGGGTCGAAAGCGTCAAGCCCTCGAATCCAGGTCTAATTCTTGATATACGGTGGAATTCTTGCGGAAAATTGTGGTTGTGCCCTGGGCTATACGCGGGTCTGAAGAGCAAAATAAAAAGTGGTTGGTGATGGAGCTGCAGCTCAGTGAGAGCGCAAATCGCTGGCTGTCATTGCTGGCGGCAACCCGGCAGTGGCCCGGCGGCTACGGATTAGATATCTAGAGCCTGCCTAGACGGGTTAGATAGACGCCTGGATATACAAACTGGAATAAATGGGTTGCGGCAATAAGCTATGCTATACGGACGCACGATGTAACGGTGGGGAGATATTTTCTCTTGCCGTTACCCAAGGAGGAAAATTGCGTCGTGGGCGTCGGCTTATAAGCTGGGACCCATAAGTCGTGCTTCGCAGTTGTCGAGTTGTCAGAGCATAACGTGTTGACCGACCCCGTTGACAGAACACTTCGCCGTGATTTGTTGTGCTCGGGAGCGCCACTCGCTTATAGCTCCCTGTCGACGTGTGTTGAGCAGAACCAGGCATTATCCGTTGCATTGCTCGCGTGGATTCGCATTACAAATGCAGGTATAAGTCGATGATGATGCCCCATGTTCAACCGGGGTTACGAAGCCGATAATCATTAGGGTATGTCCGTAGTTCCGATCTCATACCCACAGAAGCCACATCAAGTTCAGAACAAACGAACCACGAGAGGACTGTCTTAACCGCAATAAGCAGATCTGATCTCTCATCGCAAGTGATATTGCTCCGGGGCCCCAGTCCGTAAGAACTCACAAATGTAATTAGGTGCTTACAAGCATCTCAAACTGCGATTCAACAGATCTCACCAACAAAGACCGCAACCCCCTTCAACGTAACTCATCGTAGCAAAGCGATTAGATGAATTATGTACGTACTTCGTACCCACCCAAACGCCAAACTGATGGGGAACCCATCCAATGTGACTCAATCACCTGATAACGCGACGTGGAGTCGCGGTGTGCATCGGAACTGCAAATCCCGACGCGTTTTTCGGCGTGTGATAGCGTAAATGCACCCTGGATAGGCAGCTGTTTGCTTGCTTTGAAGTTTGGGCCGGGTGCCCACCCCTGTACCCTCCATTACTCTGACAGCTTACGAGAGAAGCTGACGTTGATCGACCTACGGCTAGAGATCGATTGAGGAGGCCGACCCTAGTAGGATGGCTGCCTTGGAAGCGGAGCATGGGACTCGCGGTATGCTGGAAATGTTGAGACCGAAGTTATTGTCGTTTGCTGTGCTGTAGTTCTGTCATATAAAGAGACTTCATATTTTCCGTTGAAAGGGGCCGACTGAGAAGTTGCAAGACATCCTATCCATTCATCGCCTCTTCCACTTCTAGATAAACCGTCACTAGTCCCCAATACGCGGATTACCCTACCATGGCCGAGACGCAAGCACCCCTCAAGACCTACCGTGGCAACTGCCACTGCAAAGCCTACGTCTACGAGATCACGCTTCCCGAGATCAAGCAGGCGGTAGAGTGCAATTGCAGCATCTGCTACAAAAAGGCCGCCATCTGGGTCTTCCCGAGCCCCAGCAATGTCAAGTTCGTCAAGGGAGATCGCTCCACGCTGTCCAGCTACACCTTCAACCAGCGCAAATACGCCTACAGTGTTCGTCCGCCTCCTCTACCTGCAAAGGTCGTGCCGGGAGATTGTCGAGGGCGGTCACCGTGGCTTCATCGTTATATCGAAACAGTGCTAATTGGCCTTGGCATCTCCAGTTCTGTCCAACATGCGGTGTCTCATTGATGGTTACCGGGCACCTGAAGGAACCCCAGCCCGGCGAGGTCAAAGAACCCGATAGCGGATTCAACGTATGTCCGCATATATCCCTATTCTCCGTAAAGCATGGCGGCGGTGACAGCAAGACATGCGGAGCAAGAGCTGACATGGACTTAGGTGCGTACGCTCCAGTATGGACAGCTCGATATTCGGGGAATCAATTTTAAGGCGTAAGACTCCGTAGACGTGCCGCGATGGACTGTGCTCATTTCAAGATAACTAGCGTCGACGGGAAAGCCTACCCCCCATTATACGAAGAACCAAAATTCACGGGACCCCAACCTGCCCGTGAGGTCGAAGGAGGCCAGCTGTATAGCGGCAGCTGCCACTGCGGTGCCGTGACTGTAGGACTGAAATCGAAGCCTTTCAACAAGGATTTCCGGGGGCTGAAGGAATGCAACTGCAGCATTTGTGGCAAAGTGAGTCTGAAGATGATATCTTTCAAAATACCCTTATTTCCTGGATGAATGGTATTGGTGTCTCATCACCATGACTAACACTATCACAGTATGGTGCCGTGTGGACCTATCCGCATTCCGCCCAAGTCGTGATCGAAGGGCGAGAGAACCTCAGGCAATACGCTTTCAACGAGAAAATCGGGACCAAGTTATTCTGCAAGACCTGTGGCATCCCAATTGGCTCGGACTTAGCGCAATTCACCGACGAGAAGCTGGCGCAGATGAATCCGGGGTTTGCAGATTGGTTTAGAGAGAACAGGAACCAAATGCCACTTAACCTGCGGATTTTCAACGGTCTGGATCTCAAGGATTTGGTTCCGCAACAGATCGACGGCTACAATCAGATCCAGCCGGCATATGTTGAACCATGAATAGGACCTGTAGATGACGACCTGGAGGGGGTGGCGGCTTATATTTACCCTCCATAGACTAGAATTTGCCATCTCCTAATCACGAACCGTTCTTAACCAAAACGATGGGTTTGGGCACGAATCTATTGCTCCGCAGTTGTTGATTGTGCCATCTCTCCCGAAACCGTCCTAGAAGCTTGGCTTCTCGATGTGCCGGTCTTGTATCGCGCTTCGTCCCAGGCGGGTATTCCATCGTCATCAAAATCCGCCCATTGAAAGAAGGAGCAATTCTCCTTTCCCGGTACGTTGCCGCGGTGACAGGCTACCACACATACGGTGTCAGTGGCAACTGTTAACGGCGAATCATTCCAAAGTCGTTTCGAAATAAAGGAAAATGATAAATAGATAAACGGGGGTGACGAAGTCCTCATCAGGGAACCATACGCTGGAATTCTAAATTCAACAGGGGAAGCAATAGGGACTTACCCCAGAAATATCTTCCATAGTTATCCTTCTTCCGCTGCACAGTTCTGAGCACTGCCGGAAGGCCGCATGTGCATCTCGGCGTGAAGTTTGGATGGAAGTTTTCCTTGTAATCGCGATAAGTGACGTTGATCCTCCGGTTCCCGGCCACTGGATGGGGATCAATGGCCTGGGCCGGCGCGATGCTATGCTTCCATTCTTCTTGCATCTCAGCGTGCATTATGAGCAGTGAGTTATGTGGCAGGTGAATTGAGATTTGCCCCTGCGCGTCCGCATTTTCTGTCAGGTTGCTATCGGCGTCCTTCGCCACCACGCGGCGAACGCGGAACTCCCGTGCAACACCGAGAGAGAGAGAACCGATGATAGCGCGAGGACCAAGATAAGTAAGATGATCACTGTGGTACCCGACAGATTCTTGAGGCCCGTTGTAGCAGTTGACGAAGGCGGCATTTGGCGTCCACTCATCAGGGCATTGGTACTTCAGCTTTTTCCCATTGGGATAGCGTGTTTTTATGCGATGTTGTATCTCTTTATTGACGGCTTCTTGCACTCTGGGTCGTACCCGCAGAAGTTGAGGAGTGATACGTCGAACGTCCTGCAAAGCGTCAGCGGCTTAAACCAATATTATTCATCGAGACTGGATAGCTATGGGATGGCGAAATGGGTTCCTGGTTTACAGTCAAAGGCCATCTAAGAGGACATGGCTTGGTGTGGGCGTGGATTGCAACCAGCGAAACTCACTGTCAGACGTCCACCGTAGTAGAAATATTCATGCTTCTGGGTGTTCACCTCGGCCTCCGTAGCTACGTAGAAACTCGACGTGTGTGGACTCTGAACCACGTTGTCGAAGAGTTTAAAAGTTGCCTTCTGGAATGATTTCGATTCTTCTAGCAATTCCCGGAGTAGATCGTTGGCCTCCTCAGCCGGTAGAAAGTTATGGATAATGCTACAAGGCGTATGCTCCGCAATGTCATCGGGGTCATACAGGAAGAGCGTAGCCCCTTTCTTAGACATCAACTTGACCTTTTTAGGCGGATCGGTTCCATCTACTACGGGTAAATTGGATGCAAAGGACCTCAGTGATGTCTGAGATCCGACTGTGGTGGCGTGAGGCTTCTTCTTTTGGCCATCGAGCAGAGAAGCAGCGGTTTCTTCAACTGATCCATCATTCGCCAGAAGAGAATCGAGCAGTGCTTCTTGAGATATGTCTGGACATAAAGACAGGAGCGTTGCCAGCTTTACCTCGGTTGAGTCTTCATCGTCATCCCGAGTCGATTGTTGAGCGACAGGAGATGTTTTGCGTTTTGTGCCTCTCAGAAAAGCATCCATGGTATAGGCCAAGTGACGATGATACTTAATTCATGATGTTTCCGAGCTCCGTTGCTGCATACGGAAGAGTGATTTAAAAGTCATGGGTGGAGGTACGTATGGATAGTAATCCGATGAGTATCCTCGCGTGAGTTCGATTGGCGCCCCTGTTCTCGTAAGGACTAATCAGTGCTATTACCGGTCTCCGCGACGCGTCACTATCGAATTGGATGTCCATACGAAGTACACGAGTTTGATATAGGGCCCAGATGGGTAGTAGATAGTGGTCATGCTGCCCAGGAGTGATTCGCCGCCCTTCGTGTAGACAGACACTGTACCTAGGAAGGTAGAGCTCGCCCTTGATATGCAATTAGTGGGAACTTAAAATTCAATTAGACAACTCTATGACTTTAAGGAGCTGTAACGGTGTAACGGGGGCAATCATGTCCCGCCGTTAGCTTCCCTAACCCAAAGCGGCTAGGCCACGTGCCGGCGCAATTCGCGGGTCATCCAGTCGAAGCCGAGGCTCAGGTTCCCGGCTTGGCTTCCATCCCACTCGTACGTAAATTGACGATCAAAAGGTCAGCATTCATTAACATGACAGATCTAGACTTTTCGGTTACTCCAAAAGAAAATCCACCCAGACAGACTCTCGGCCTGCGGTCTGGCGGGGCTTCAACTGGCCCGCAGAACAAGTAGAGACCATGGCGGCAATGCTCGAATTTCGAACCCCCGGCTTTAATCCGTATGCCGTCAAATATTCGCCTTACTATGACTCGCGCATTGCTGTCGCGTCCGCCGCAAACTACGGTATTGTGGGAAATGGCCGGCTATTTTGCCTGGGGTTGGGGCCTCAGGGCGTCCAGATAGAAAAGACGTATGCGGCATGTCCTCGTTCACGAATGTACCGTCTTGATCGGCACTGCTAACTCGCTTGCTTCCGTCAAGCTTCGACACCAATGATGCTCAGTATGACCTCGCCTGGTCTGAGATCAACGAGAACCAGCTACTTGCCGCTTGCGGAGATGGCTCTATCAAGCTCTACGACGTGAGCGTCGACAAGTTCCCCGTTGCGAACTTCCACGAGCACAAGCGTGAAGCCTATTCCGTCGCCTGGAGTCCCGTTACAAAAGACACATTCGCTTCAAGTTCTTGGGATGGGACGATAAAAATTGTATGACTGAACATCCTCTACCACTGCTAACATCGTGCCTTGTTATCCCATAGCTAATACAAGTTCCTTCAAAGTGGTCTCCATTCCGAGCAGAGTCCGTTAGAACGCTTCCCGTCGGAAATTGTACTTATAGCACCTCCTACTGCCCTTCAAATCCCCATCTAGTCTCGGCCGTATCGACCGACTCGTGCCTCCGCATATTCGATCTTCGAACACCCTCCAATGCTCAATACCACCTCACGACCAAGATACCAGTCCATCAGCCCCCGCCGGTGCCGATGCCACCGGGCATTTCGCCTCCTGTCATGCCGGCCGAGATATTAACTCATGATTGGAACAAGTACAGAGACTCGGTTATAGCCACGGCGGGCGTAGATCAAGCAATAAGGACTTTCGATATTAGAAACCCAACAGCAGGTCCCTTGTCTATCATGTTGGGCCACACTTATGCTGTGCGAAGACTTGCCTGGAGCCCACACGCTTCCGACATCTTGGTCAGCGGTAGCTATGACATGACTGCTAGGCTATGGACGGATGGCTCTACCATGGCTGCTGATCATAGCACTCCTGTGAGACCGGGTCTGCAATTGGGCATAATGAACAGACACACCGAGTTCGTCACCGGTGTTGACTGGTGTCTCTTTGGTGTTGGTGGCTGGGTCGCAACGGTTGGATGGGACGAACGGGTTCTCCTATGGGATGCTAATGTGATGCTTCAACGAAAGAGTTGATACGTTTCCGTGTCACATATTACTCTCGGTCTATGATATGCATTGGAAGGCGTTTATGGAGCCAGACTAGGTTCTGTTTCATTGATACCATCAAGCCATGTTTGGGAAAAAAAAAAGCACATATGGCATTGGGCAGAAAAAGGGTAGAAGGGGGGATGATTAGAGCTTGCGGAAAATGCGGCATAGCTATAGTCGAAAGACTCGAAGAATTCACACTGGAAACAGAGATTATTCTCGTTAGCCAACTTTGGTCCATGATATGTGATTTTCTAAGCTTGTGTCCCGCCAGTCCTAAGTTGAGTTGGTATTCCCAGCAATTACTACTGGGATTATTCTCTATATCCAAATTCTAAGGGTCTCGAGATAAGTATGCTTGATAATGTTAGAGAGACAAACCAACGGCGAAACTTGAACCGTACTTCGAGAGACGCAAGTGAGATCCCCTTTAGCCGCCTTATGACTTCAACGAGATGAATTGAATCCGGCGCTCTATGACATGCGTCACATAAAAACCGTTGCATCTATACATAGTCATAACACCAACCAGAAGTTGACACGTCTATTTTTCCCATATACATGGACCGGTGAAGCCCCAGTCATGCCGTGGGAGATATTCTGCCATCATGAGGGCTGTCGTCACATGAAGGTGTTCCCTCACCACCATGACCTTTGCAAGCATCTGAAGAATGGTCATGGCCTGAACCTCGCCAACTCCGTGTGCTTCACACAGGTATGGGAGGCCAGGAAGGAAGAAGTTATTGGTTAGTGAACCCCCAAGAGCCATCCTTGATCCTACGGTAAGTTGACATATTCCCCCATTCCAGACTGGATGGTTAGAGCCTTGATCAACGGTGAGAAAGGCGTCCATGCCGTTAACCCCAAGATTGGCGATGACGCCCGGTAGACCCAATGTCAGCCCTGTTTCCGGCCGCTACCGCGGTGCTTGTCTTCACTATTTAATTTGAGGACTTCATCTGCAATGCCATATAGCGGGCCATGTAGTCACAGCTTTTCCACGGGCTTCGCTCGCAAAATTAATAGTATAGGCATACAGAGGCAGGCGACTATTACCATGACTGCTCGTCGTCGACACAAGTTAGGGGACGTATATAACAAAGGGACGAAAAGCCATTGAGGATATATTGTCTTCCTTTCTATCTAGAGTGGATTGCGTTTTCTAGACTTCGTGATGAAACTAGTCGACATACGTAAAACCAAAGCGGGAAAGAGTAAATTTTAGGAAAATTGATCCGATACCATTCCTGCAGACTGATCCCGAAAGCATACTACATCCCACCCCGCCAACCCTCACTGCAAACAGTCAACGAAAGCCATTAAAGGACCGGCACGACAATCACCCATACATAGACTCATGTATCGTGGCATTGTCCCGGGAGATTGCGAAATGGTGTCGGGGGTTAAATTCCGCCAACGAAACAAAGCTCTTGGTGTGAAATCGGCGGACAAGGTTGAAGCCATCGGTCGCAAAACACGCGAAACATGCGGGACATAAGAGACCAAATGACACCAGTCACACGAAGGTGATCGAAAAAGGGCGAGCGGTAAGGAAGTTGTCAAGCGCATTACAATCATGGATTTTCGTGATACCTCAGTACTTTTCGTGATACCTCAGTACCCTGCCCGGCCGTCCGTCAAAAGCACAGCCTCTCTCTCTCTCTCTCTCTTATGGTACAGACAACGAAGTAGAGATTTCAGTAATCGATCGTTCCCTTTTTTTTTCGTCGAAGGAATTCCGGCCCAAGTCCTGGTCGCTCATTTTACCCAGTACAAGGATGACAAACCCGCAACTCCATCGACGCCACTATCGAACCAACGATTACTAGCCGCAACTCTGATGTTGTACTTTACTATACATGACCCTAGAACCTAACATTTCTACACCGTGGGAAAATGAATCTATGCAAGCAGGATGGGTTGGTTCATATCGTGATAGAGGGGAAAAGCGCTTCATAAACGCCAAATTGGGACCACATGTGCCTAGATTCAGTAGCGGTTGCCGCCCTGTCGACCACGACTGTTGAAGCGGTCACCATAGCTGGAACGACCACCGGAGCCGGAACGACTGCCATAGCTGGAACGACCACCGGAGCCGGAACGACTGCCATAGCTGGAACGACCACCGGAGTCGGAACGACTGCCATAGCTGGAACGGCCACCGGAATCGGAACGACTGCCATAGCTGGAACGGCCACCGGAGTCGGAACGGCCGAAGTTGGAACGACCACCAAAGTTGCCACGGCCACCGAAGTTGCCACGACCACCGAAGTTGCCACGGCCACCGGAGTTGGACCGATCGCCGAAGTTACCGGGACTGGGCGGGTCATTAAAAAAGTCGTTGCTAGAACTATTGTAGATGCCATTATTGTCGCTGCCCTGATTTCTTCCGAAGCCGGATGAACCCGAGCGGTTCGGTGGTTCCATTGCCTCCTCTTCGTCGTAACCAATTCTAATGCCGGGCACCCTGGCTAAGCTACGATTCTGGGCAAGTCTCGGGGGAATAGCAGGAGGTTGCTCCCAGCCCATACCCTCCACACACCATTTGTTTAGCATGATGATGAGATCGCTAGCCTGGAACCTTCTGCTGAAACCTTGGCCAAGTTGTGCACGGTAAAGGGTGCGAAACAGACCTCGATTCATACCGTCGTATGCAGCCCGAACCTCGCTGAACAAGTTCGATACGTGTTCCGAAGGAGCAGGCTTTCCTAGCACGTGTTTTGCGGATTCGATCGTGTTATTAGGCTTGATTGGGAGACCACGAAGGCGGTCGCGCGCCTCTTGGACCTCTGGTTCTGTAAGTATCAACCAACCAGTACCGGAATTTCCGGCACGGCCTGTACGGCCAATTCGGTGGATATACTGTTCACGATCAGGCGGAAGACCGACTTGGATGACGTCTGTTACACCAGGAAAGTCCATTCCGCGAGCCGTAACATCGGATGAGACGAGAATACCAGTTTGGGAGCGCCGGAACATATCGGCACTTCTGGTGCGCTGCCCTTGTGACAATCTCGAATGAATCTCAGAGATCCGAATACCATCACGTCCTAGAGTCGGGACGCTTCGCAGGAGTTGGGAGGCGAACTCAACAGTGGCGGTACTTGAAAAGAAGACAATAGCCTTGAAAGGACTTTGAGATTCCTGTGCAGTGGCCGCCTTGTGTGCTAGCTCCAATATGGTGGGGTAAATATTCTCATAACCTTGAATGGTAATAAGGTGCTGAGGGACACGCTCGTGGGTCGGTGTTTCGTCCTCCCTGATAGTTTGTACAAACTCAAAATTGTCGTGACGAACCATAGATTTGGCCAAGTGAACCACATCGCGAGGTATGGTAGCGGAGAAGAGCAGAGTTTGTCGTTCTACTTCCTTTCGAGAAGGGAAAAACTCCTGAATTGCCCGAATTTCATCAGAAAAGCCAACATCAAGCATTCGATCTGCCTCGTCCAGCACAAAAGCCTGTAGTTTTGGTGCTGCTACCTTGGCCTCTGGGTCTGAAAGCAAATCGTTTAATCTCCCGGGGGTGGCGACGAGTATGTCACAGCCCTCTCGCCACATTCTGAATAGACTCTCCCGCTTCCTGGTGCCTCCAACAGCCGTTTGAACAACAAGAGAAGTATTCCTGGCTAGTTTCCGGGCTTCGACGCCAATTTGCTCAGCGAGCTCACGAGTGGGCGACAGAATTACGGCACGGATATCCTGAGACGATGGGCGATTAAATCCCGACCGACCGGGCTCGGCGGCTTTAGCCGCCAAAACACGCTGGAATACAGGTACTAGGAAAGCTAGAGTCTTTCCTGTGCCGGTTTTGGCTTGCGCGACCCTACGACGACAATTAGCTGCGGCGGACCCGATAATGGAGAAAGGTCATCATTGCTCACATGTCCGTTCCCCGCAGGGCAGCGTTTATTGTTAGAGACTGCACTTCGGTCATATTCTCGTAGCCCATGCCCTGAGTTATGGCCCGGACAAGACGATCATTCACGTCCAATTGGGATAGATCCTCAAATCGCGTGATAAGACCTGATGGAGGGGCGGATTCGGCATCCTCCTGGGCCTCAGCTGCAGACGATTCCGCAGAGTAGAAGCGGATCGAGGCATACTTAGGAACGAGGTACCGTAAAGATTGGGATAAAGGCTGACGTGGGAGGGCAAGGAGTTGCTCAGAACGAGCGTTTCGCACAAGGGAAAGAGTTGATAATTGACGAGGAACACTGCCCAAGCGGACTTGCCGCCGGATAGATGCTCTAAACATGATAACGATGCGCGGGTATATCAGGGCTGACTGATATGTGTGGGCGTGAGGTGAAGAGGAGGAAAACTTGGTAGAGAGAGCGGCCGATTGCAACAGCACGACAATGTCAAACTTTTTTTCCCAGGAAAAAAAGATAACCAAGCTGATTAGGGACTTCAGAGGAGGCAAGCGATAAGAAGTGCCTACGGCAGCCAGTGGATAGGCAAAGAGCGAAGGTGGGGTTGCCCCACTAGAGGTCGGACCCATATTTCTTAGTGGATCTGATGGGGTTTGCTGCATGGACTGGGCTATTAAGATTTGCCAAGACGTGCCAAGAAACCAATTAATCGTTATATTGAAGCTGTTCGGCAGTCAATGCAATAAAACGAGAGCGGAATCCGTGATATGCAATAGGTGAACATGAGCCGAATCCTGTGGGTCGTTTCCAGTACATCACTTCCGTCCAATCAACTTCAACATCACCTTGGTTGTCGTCGCCTCTCGATGGCACAATTGCTACTATTCTTACATTAATTCGAGTCACTAATAGACTAATAGCGCTTCTACGGCACATCAATATAGTGAATGTGTGAGGATTTCTATTTTTTCTAATTGTATTGCTACCGCCATGACATGGTTCATGATGATTGTGAGATATCTGGCCATCCAGGTCCGTACCATCTAATTAATCATGTCGTGTGCATCTTGGGAATACTTACCTAGGTAGGTACTTTATCTTGTTATCATTAGAGCCCAAATTGCAAGTACTGCCAGCATATTATCGCTCTCGCACATTCCCGATATTTTACCCCTTTATGGGGCGTCACGGCAAATCCAGGGAATGGAGACAAACAGAGATACGGTCCACCATGGATAGAGAACATGGCAGTCTTCCTATACGTACTCCCATTCAACAACCTCCCCCAGATGACTTCATCAACTATTCACACAGCCATTCCTCTATTTCCACTAGGGACCTCTATGCACCTGCCAATACAAATGTAGATGACGAGTCTCTAGTCACAGATGACCCGTGATGGCCTATGGCTCTTCTTGCTGGTTTCCATTGAGCATCTGATTCCAGGCTGGGGTTGTCGGTTCTCGTCCCTGTTCAAATACATTGCCCTCTGCGAGGGCCTCGGCATGGCCAAAGGCCGGCTACGACACCAGGCTTATTGTCAGAGCAGGCGCCTCCACAACCGTATACACACTGCCTGTTGTGTGTCCTTTGTGGTACGCGCTTCTGCTCAGTGCTAGGTGAAGCCTCGTGGCTATAACAGCAGAACGTAGATAGACATTAGGATTCACCGAGGTATCATCAATCGAACACCCAGATCAAGTTTCCATCAGCTTCCCCCGGTACTTGGTTGATTGCGAACTAGCAGAGCCCTTTGTTTGCGCCGTGCTTCAGATCCAATGGTCCTTCCGTTGCTATCACACCCTTACGCCTCTTAAAGCCGGCCATAATTACGCAGTATTGTGCACAATTCCTGAGCCGCCAAGTGTAATAGGGGCTCTCCCGCTGGTCTTCCAGCGGCTAATATCTTATGTAGTGTTGCAATCTGGTGCGTAGATTTCGGGCAGTAGACAGCGTAGTCTACCCATAGTGAACTTGGTAATCTGGACAGCACACCTCAGAAACGTACACATTATGTCCATATGTAAGCACGAAGTATGCAGATACATGATGAATCGAACTGTCGGGTGGGAGTTGGGTTCCATTCCTACGCAACTTGTTAACTTCGTTGATAACTGGCGTTTTTACCGCCTGAGTCGGTGTACCAAGCTGCTCGGCCACACCAAGAGGGCATCGCCTCCATTGACTTGTTAGGAAACCCGATGGCCGAGCAATGGTGTATCCAGGTAGGTAGGTTTGACACGTGAATCGCGGCCGGCACATGACTCCGTTCCACATCAGTCCCAGCTCAGACCTAATCTGGGACCATGATCCCAGCCGAAATCATATGGTAGTGCGCTGCCGGTGGTAGGTATTATATTTTCTCCGCTCGATACCACGCACATAAACCGGCTCCTTCGCATGTCCAGACACTCCCCGAATTACCGTAATCGGCAACGATAGTAGCATCTCAAAGTAGAAGTCACCTGCTTAGATGTACCTAGAATTCGATAGACAACCTCTCAGGGGATTCGTTCATCATCGACAAGAGACAATGAACAAAAAGTCACTACCTATATCTAGGGGATGAAACCCCAGGGAACCGCTTTTCAAGCTTTCCGCTAGCATCTCTAAAGCAGAGATCTGACGAATGTATTGCACTATGTATTCTTCTAGCCGTGCTCGCATTTTGCCTCACTTTCTCCTCGCCCAAAAAAAAGCGGGAGCCCTTCTTCAGTCGCAAAATATACCCGATAATTCTCTCACGGGCAATCTTTTCTCGCCCGTAGCTATCGGGCGATCGCCACGGTAGCGGCATCTTTCGTAATCCCGGTGAGCTCAAGTAATGTGGTCCGGGCTACACTTCGACCCCTGATCTGAGAATGCGACAGCGGGATGTCTCCATCGTCTTCGATATGCTACCCCCGCTAGCCCCGTCGTTGAAGCCGACTCTGCACTACCTCTCTCTAATGGCCGCGCGTTCTAACCTATCCCCTTGGCGTCAGCTGGCAGGGGAAGACAATGAGGAGACAAGAATCGACCATGACCGGATCGATAAGATGAAGAATCCAGATATTGGGATTGAAACCTCCGAAGTCGAAGTAGAGCCCGAGGCGCAAGAAAGGGAGCAGACACAGAAAGACTCGGCCATCCGCTGGCGATATGCCGAGCAAGGTAGATATTTCCTCCCCCGCCGCCAAAGAAAAATTTAGCATTAATATCGCGCCAGGCAGAAATATGCATCGCATCGCATTCCTGGACAGGAGCGATCCGGTCTTCTCGCGCAAGTCGTATATCGACGGCGTGGCGTATATGCTGATGGCCCTGCCGGAAAACCTCAGCAATCAAGAAACCAGCACGATCCGCAGGGCGCTGCCGCGCACCATTGCGAGTACGAGTATGGGCGGCGGTACGAGGGGCGAGGCGATCGACTGGGACTTGATTCCCGAGGGCCGCACGATCCTTCGCCGGTGCGTGGCCCGCTCCGTGACTGCCCTTGTGATACTGATACACCTGGTGCTGTCGTGCATAGCGGTTGTGGTCCACGTGGCTACGGACTATGAGCACAAGCACAGGATATTGCAGCGGGTGGTATCCCAGGGTATTGTCATCGCCGCAGCCGTCGGGGGGCATGGTGTTGTCTTCAGCACTAAAATCTACGGGATGCGTGAGGGCCGTGTCGGGAAAGCCGTGAACAGGATCGTGACATGGACTGTCGAGAATGTCACGTATGGAATCCAGGAAGGCCTCGGTGAGGGACTGATGATGCTTGATAAGGGGCTAAGAGAAGGTTAACTAACATACATTGGGTTTAAACTTATTCGAGGAGCGCATGCTGGAAATATGACTGCTCTGTTCACCGCATTTGGGTTGCGTTGGGAAGTTTTCTGAAGGGTTACATACGCCAGACTAGGTATGTTAGGATTATGTCTTGATTATAGGCATTCGGCGAATATAGCGCCTCGTTTCAAGGGCTCCGGATATCTGCCAGTTTGCCGAAGCAACAGGTTTCTAATAGAGATTCGGCGTTGGTAGGCCTTCTCTCTCGTGGAGTATATTTGTAGTTGGTTAAAGAATCATGCCTGAAATCGGGACATGGTCTGAATCGTAGTGGCTCGGGACTGGTCTCTCCCGTCCTTGACTCATACAATGGCGGCGTCAGTGGATAATCTTCAAGCCGTCGACACGGTCCGTCATTGCAATATCAGCGTTATGAACACTGTCCACAGAGAAGCGCAAAAGGGCACTCAAGTTGTTTCCTATTCTCTCCCTTGAAACAAGATCCAAGCATGATCTCCGCCCGGTGAAGAACTCCAAATCCCCCCCTTCCCCAAAAAAGAAAACTCCGTTGCCGGGTAATACATACACATAGAAACTCATGTGCTACTGCTCCTATTTTCAGAAGCAGCACCCGCAGCAGCAGCCTTAGCCTTCTCGGCGGCGATCTTTGCCTCCATATTCCGCCGCGCCGCAAGTATCATCTCGTCGCGTCTGCGCCGGAACGACACCTGCCGCTCCTCACGGTTCGAGCTCCACGCTTTCGTCTTGGTTGGTGCCGCTGAAGGCTCGGCGTCGGCGTCCGGACCGCTGGCATTGCCAAGAACTTTATCTTGGAGCTTATATCGTGTTATTAGGTCCGCCTCGGTGGGGTAGACGGGTGGTTCGGCGGCGCGGAACATGGGGTTTGCTGGCGGTGGCGGTGGCGGCGGTAAGGGTTGGAAACTTGCAGGTGGCTGGAGGGAAACATTGTATTAACAAAGTGATGTTCACAAGCAGAGGCCCATAAGCAAAAAGAGGAGAGAAAAACAACGCATTAGACCTACAGTTTCTATGCGCCCAGCGAGTATCCGCTCTGTCGCCGTCGCTATGTTTACCCCATGGCGATACAGCTCCCACAGGATGGTTCGCCGGTCGAGTTGCGGGAACATCTGCTGTATCCGTGCAGCGGCGGCCTCGCGTGCTCTGGCATCTGATGCGGCATCACGGCCTCGATTACTTGTAGATGGCGAAAAGAACAAGTACCGGACTATGAGCCCGCCTAATATCACGATCAGGGCTAGCGAGGTGAGGGAGACCTGTTCGTCTGCCATGGCGGATCTAACGTCGAGCTAACAGAACGACCGAGGACGGGGAGGTTGATGAACGGGAGGGTGGCGAGTTGGCCTGCAATTGCCGCAGTGTCGCAGAGAGTTGTGCTGTCGTGGTGTTGTGGTGAGAAAAGGGCAAAGGGCGGCAGTGTTGCTAATGCCAGTATGGATGTTGGCGACTAGGTACCAGTTAGGCCGTGATCCTTTTCCAGTTCCCACGTCGGATCCCAGCGGAACGTCGGTGTAGGGAGTTGCTGCAATCCCCCTGATGCTATGATGGGCAACACGACGACAGTTGGATAATGGCTGGTTGGTAGTTGGCAGTTGGCAGTTGGCAGTTGGTAGTATGTATATACAAAATGTTGGTTATCGCGGTAATTCGGGGTACTGCGCAAAGGAAGATGACGTTTAAAGGAAGACCGGAGATTTGCTCGCGTGTCGCCTCAAAAGTGCTACTGTAGCGTAGAAAATAACGGAGGTGGAAAGTGGTCCCGGATTCACTATCGGACATTCGCCCCGCCTAAGATAGGCATCGCCTCGCGGGCTTTGACACATATAAGGTAATCCCTACGGTGGTTACCGGTTGCCTACCAAGAGGGTACCTATTGGCGAAGACTGAGGTGCGGTGATAGGCAACTAAATTGGATGATTGACTCGATAACTATAACTTTAAAAGAACCGTGACATACACAATACACATCATATAGTTATTCAGGCTCTGCCAATTCATTCAGGTCACGTGAAGGATGGACATTATGTAGGTAGCCTCACAGGAGACGATTTGTTTGTTGGCCTATCGACCTCACAGCGGTCTACCAGGTTGAAAGTTGAAACTACGCGGAACAAGTCTATAGAATGTAGCGGGCACCGTAATCCCTTCTTCGCAACACCGGTCACGCCGGCGGTCGCAATGAAAGTCAAGATACCAGGCACGTTCGCGTCGCAAGGCGGCAGTGTAAATGTCAGGGACACAGTGGAAACGACCATGCGCAAGCACAGAGGATACGCTCCCGGCAGACAAAAATTGAGAAATCACGAAAAGTCCTGATAGGACTGTTTCAGAGATTAAACTGAAAAGAACAGATACTACACTTGATCTAAGCCATACGGCAAAGAGAGCTGGAGAAGAAAGAGAGAAGAGAAGGGGACGGTGAACAGAATGGCCGACCCAGGTTTATATACACAGAAAAGGTCGGTCCATGGCTGCCTATTGCTGTGGCGCAGTTGACCTCCTGGGCTGGGCAGCGCCCACTGGAGGTAAGTCACAAGGCCTCCACACAGTATTGTAGACCACTGTTACCGATGATATACTGTACAGCTGGCACGGTACCGGGTGAGACGCGGGGCATTCTCCCATGTGGCTTGTGTCACCCCTGCAAGCCACCCGAGATTGTTTTGTTGACTTTCCGAACTTTGGGCACGCGTAGCAACGGGTTCGCCGACTTCAACATCACTAGACTGCCAACCTCGAGCGACTGCGAACGCTCACGTTTCTCAACATGAGGGTCATAGAAGTTATCATAGACGTGAGTTTTGCCGAACTGCTCGAAATTGCCATTTCTAACTAAACCAAGGGTTTCAAATCGTATGCCGTGCGAACCGTTATTTCGGGATGGTAAGTAAACAAACGTCATCCTCCAACCGGCGCATTGCTGAGCCCTACGTCGCGCAGGGACGAGAGCTTCAATTCCATTACTGGCTTGAACGGTAGTGGCAAGTCCAATATTTTAGATTCAATTTGCTTCGTCCTGGGCATTACGAACATGTCGACGGTGCGGGCGCAGAACCTGCAGGTAAGATTTGTGATCGCAGCAGCTATCGAATGAATCGTAAAGCTAACCGCCACGCTACATCAGGATTTGATATATAAGCGCGGCCAAGCAGGCGTGACGAAAGCGAGTGTCACCATCGTTTTCGACAATAGAGACAAGCAGAAATCGCCCATCGGCTTCGAGGAATACGCCACAATCAGCGTTACGAGGCAAATTGTCCTGGGTGGAACATCCAAATACCTAATAAACGGCCACCGCGCACAGCAGCAGACAGTCCAGAATTTATTTCAGTCCGTACAGCTCAACATTAATAACCCCAATTTCCTGATCATGCAGGGTAAAATTACAAAGGTCTTGAATATGAAATCTGTTGAGATCCTGGCCATGATCGAGGAGGCTGCCGGTACGAGGATGTTCGAGGACCGGAGAGACAAGGCCCTAAAGACCATGGGGAAGAAGGAAATGAAGTTACAGGAGATAACAGAGCTGCTGCGTGACGAGATCGAGCCTAAGCTCGAGAAACTACGGACGGAGAAGCGAGCATTCTTAGACTTCCAGCAAACGCAGAACGACCTCGAGCGGTTAACCCGGGTGGTGGTGGCCCACGACTATATCCGGTATCAAGAACGGTTAGAACAATCCGAGACCGATCTTGAGAATAAGAGACAACGGCAGAAAGACCTCGAAGAATCAGCCACTAGACTCAAGAGCGAGATATCCCACCTCGAGCAGGATGTGAAGAGGGTAAGAGCAGAACGCGACAAAGAGCTGAAAAAAGGTGGCAAGGCCCAAGCGCTGGAAGACAGCGTAAAGAAATACTCAAACGAACTGGTTCGTTTGGCTACGGTGATGGATCTTAAGAAGTCTAGCAAAGGAGAAGAGGAAGAGCGCAAGGTCACGGTCCAGAAAAACGTCGCCGAATTGGAAGCAGCACTCCAAGAGAAGACGAAGGCATACGAGAAGATCAAAGCCAAATACGATGCGGCGAAAGAGGATAACGAGAAACAGGCTCAGGACGCAGAGTCCAAAGAAGAATTACTCCAGACACTGCAAACTGGTGTTGCATCCAAGGAAGGCCAGGAAAGCGGATACCAAGGTCAATTGCAAGACGCAAAGAATCGAGTAGCTTCCGCCGTTACCGAACAGGAACAGGCGAAGATCAAGGTGGCACATCTTGAAAAACGCATCAAAGAGGAGGAGCCGCGTGCCAAGAAGGCAAAGGAGCAGAATGCCGGTCTCCTCAACGACTTGGAGGGCCTACGAGCACAGTCACAGAAGCTTGAGGCCCAGCTCAGTAAACTAGGATTTGAACCTGGACAAGAGGAAGAAATGTACAAGAAGCAATCGTCGTTGCAACAATCCATTCGAAGCCTTCGGCAAGAAGCTGATGCCCTCAAGCGGAAGGTTGCCAATATCGACTTTAGCTACGCTGACCCAACTCCCAACTTTGACCGTTCCAAGGTCAAAGGCCTAGTCGCCCAGCTTTTCACTCTAGATAAGGACCACACTGAAGCCGGCACGGCTCTGGAGATCTGCGCTGGTGGCCGTCTTTACAATGTAGTCGTCGACAGCGAGGTGACGGGTACTCAACTCCTCCAAGGGGGCAAGTTACGCAAGCGTGTCACTATTATCCCATTAAACAAGATTTCGGCATTCAAAGCCTCCGCCCAGACCATCGCGACAGCACAAAAGCTCGCACCAGGCAAGGTCAACCTTGCGTTGTCGCTTGTCGGCTACGATGACGAAGTTTCTGCGGCGATGGAATACGTTTTTGGGAACACTCTTGTTTGCAATGACGCTGAAACAGCTAAGAAGGTTACGTTCGACCCTAATGTTCGAATGAGGAGCATTACACTTGAAGGTGATGCGTACGACCCATCAGGCACCCTATCTGGTGGCAGCTCTCCTAATTCGAGCGGCGTGCTCGTTACCCTTCAGAAGCTAAATGACATTAACCGCCAACTCAAAGAAACAGAAACCTCCCTTCAGGAACTTCAAGCTCAAATAGCCCGAGAGAAGTCTAAGCTCGACCAGGCCCGTAAGATCAAGCAAGAGCTAGATCTTAAGTCCCACGAGATTAAATTGGCGGAAGAACAGATCAGTGGCAACTCGTCCTCCTCTATCATACAAGAAATAGAGAACATGAAAGAAAACATCACTCAGCTGAAAACCGATAGTGCTGAGGCCAAGAAAAGACAAGCCGAGGCTAGTGCTGACGTGAAGCGAATAGAAAAAGACATGGAAGACTTCGAAAATAACAGAGATTCGAAGCTTGTTGAACTCCAAGCATCCCTCGACAACCTCAGAGCGACGTTGGCTAAGAACTCCGCTGCTGTCAAGACCCTGCAGAAGGAGCTCCAGAACGCACAATTAGACTCTGAGCAAGTGTCTTCCGATCTTGCCGCGGCAAGGGAGCAGCTTCAGGAGGTAGAGGTGGCTATTAAGGCCCAGCAAGAAGAGATCGAGGATCTCGCCAAGAAACAGACAAATTTACAAGAGACCCACGATGTCGCCCAAGCAGAGCTTGACGACGAGCGGGCTAAGCTTACCGGATTTGACGATGAGCTGCGCGCCCTAGAAGACGCGACTCGATCAAAGAATGCCCGCATTGCCGAAGAGGGCTTAGAAATGCAAAAGCTAGGTCACCAGGTCGACAAATTCAATAAGGAGCAGCAGAACGCCGTGCAGGCAGTCGCGCACATGGAGCAAGAGCACGAGTGGATCGCAGACGAGAAGGATAAATTCGGCCGCGCCGGCACGCCCTATGACTTCAAGTCGCAGAACATAGCCGAGTGCAAAGCGACGCTGAAAAACCTGACGGAGCGCTTCCAGGGCATGAAGAAGAAGATCAATCCTAAGGTCATGAACATGATCGACAGCGTGGAGAAGAAAGAGGTCAGTCTCAAGTCGATGATGAAGACGGTCATCCGCGACAAGCGTAAGATCGAGGAGACCATTGTTAGCCTCGACGACTACAAGAAGAAGGCCCTCCTGCAGACGTGGGAGAAGGTCAACGAGGACTTCGGCCAGATCTTTTCCGAGCTGCTCCCTGGCGGCAGCTTTGCCAAGCTCGACCCCCCGGAAGGCAAGACGATTAACGAGGGTCTTGAGGTTAAGGTCTGCTTAGGCAAAGTCTGGAAGCAGAGTTTAACAGAGCTAAGCGGTGGCCAACGGTCAGTCTTCCCTCCTTAAACACCCCTTAACGAACAACTCAACTAGTTCTATAAAATTGACCCTCAAGCTAACACCATGGACATGACAGATCCCTAGTAGCCCTCTCCCTAATCATGGCCCTCCTACAATTCAAGCCAGCACCCATGTACATCCTAGACGAGGTAGACGCGGCGCTAGATCTATCGCACACGCAGAACATAGGCCGTCTGATCAAGACGCGCTTCAAGGGGTCTCAGTTTATCGTCGTGTCGCTCAAGGACGGCATGTTCCAGAACGCGAACCGCATCTTCCGCACGCGCTTCTCCGAGGGCACGAGTATGGTCCAGGCGCTAACAGCCGCGGATTTCAAGTAAAAGCGGTTTAGCACAGGATTTCTTTTAATTTTTTCTCCACAAAAGAAAAAAGAAAGAAATCCTGTATAGTGCGTTTTCCTCCAGCATGATATGACACGACGGGTTTTAATGTATGTATATGGTTCAAAACGTGAGAGGAACTGAACACGCGGCCGCGTTACATGGGTATGAAGGGAACACGGCTCGTTCGATTAAAACACAAAAGGACCCGGAGGTTCTCGCGTATGAGTGTATGTACATAATGCATGGGGTTTATGTTGGATTTCATTCCGTTTCTTACTTTGGTTTCGGTTTCGCTCCGGGGGGGATTCTTCGGGATGGCCGGGCAGGGGGCGGCTCTTGATTTGAAACGGGGAGCGGGTTGCTTATTACGGTGCTGGGACCGCATGACGTATGAACTATGAAGATGTTTCGAGTTTCACTTTGTCTGGGCTTGTCTGTCTCTTGTGAGGTGTCGTGAGGTCTTTTCCGCCTTTTTGCAGTTGGGTGTGGTTTTGAGGTTCTGTGACTGTTTGTATGGCTGAGAAAGGAGTATAGATTCATTTCCTTCATATGCCATTTTCCTTTAAGCCCACCTCACCGCCTCGGCTTGATTTGGTTTCAATGAGGTATGAGACTTCGCACGTTTCTTTCTGCGCTGTTCATGTTGCAAGTTTTTATATCAGCGGGTTTTATTCATGTTGCGTACCTAAGTGTAGGTATCTATAACCCCCCCCGGGCGATCGGCATCCACGAGCACCCTATTCGCGCGGGATCTTCCTACGTCTATGCCCATGTCTATATTTCTATTTTTACAGACAGACAAAGTTCCAGGTGAACATGCCTGCTCTTCAGCGTTGTGCTTTATTGCGCGATGTATACATGCTCCCCTGTTTGCTCGACATCGATCGTCATGCCTACGGCGATCCAAACAGAGGGCCTGTGATCGGCGGGAAATGTAGACCCGACGTTGTTATTCACAGTACTAGGATTGTTGTCCGCCTCGAAGAGCGGTGTCAGTTGCATCCCGAGACACCCCCACTTGGGCGCGCCGCGGTCCACGATCCGCAGGCTCCGTAGAGATCGGTCTGGCTCTCGGGGATGCCTGTCGCCTGTGTCCGGGTCCACGTTGGGCATTTTGCACCTTTTGCGCGGGGGTGTCAATCATCTTGTCAGATTTGTTCGAAGGGGGGTTGGGAAAGCCCATGCGCGCATCGGACTTATACATACCTTGCCGTCCGACATGAGACGTGGAATACAGCATCGTTATGCAAGCTTGACTTTCCGGGCCTGAAACGTGCTTGCTTCCAGGTCTCCTCGTCATAAGCTGGCACACCGGAGACTGAAGGGCCCGGAGGTCAGCTGAATCAGAATTCTCGAGGAGGCGGTGCGGACAGAGCTTACGGATAATATTGGCGCGGAACCGAGCTACGTCGAGCTGTTTCATCTGGTCATCCTTCGGCACATCTTTGCTAAATTGCTGTACGCTGTCTAGGGTTATCAAATGGAGCGGATACTACATCCGGCGTCAGTTCGCTTCTTGGTCGTATGGGTGGTTGGGGGCCACTTGACAACGTAGTACTATGGACTCACCGCATCCTGGAACCCGGTGACGGGCTGGTACCCAGCATCGTCTTTACGGGGCGCACATCTGTAGACTTCCCGCAGATTGGAGGGATTGACACGGAATAAGCCCAGCTTATTGCTCGCGCCAAGGTAGAACATCAACTCCCTGGGTAATTCCGTGGACATGTTGAGCGCTGTGACTACTTCGTTCCATATCTTGACGTCCTCAAATGTATAACCCTTCTCCTTAATCTCCGTTTCGGATGGGAAGTCGACAGGTAGCAATATCTCCTTCTCTGGCACTGCAGCAAAGCCCCTGCCGAGCTTGGCCATGATGACAGACAGGAGACCGCGCCACCCTTCCTCCCTCCAGGGGAACCGCAGGATCAGGAAGGCCTCCTTTGTTGGCTTCATTGACTGCTTGCGCAGCTTCATCTCGTCGGGGAGCCAGAGGTCAATCTTGACGGTAGCAAGGAGCGGGAACTCTCGCTGCGTGGCAAATCGCCATCTGTGCTCACTCTTTGCTTCATCCGTCATATCCAGGGATACGGGAAACGGGCTCTTGAGCTGCGCGAACATAAACAGCCGGTCGTATTCTAGGCCCTGTGGCAGGACTCTACTGTGAGTCATCTCGATGCCCCGACAGGATTTAACAGGGTAGACGACGAGGCTCTTGACGGTAGCAGCCCCATCTTGTGGTGTGTGATCTAGCGTGAGATATTGGTCGTTGAGGTTACTCTTGGATTTCCTTATGCCTGCTTTGGTGTGTGTCTGTAACAGCGCATCGCTTTTGCGAACGGACACGGGCGGCAGAACCACGGCCACCGGGATGATGAAGGCGCATATGGTAACGAAGAGCAGGAAAATAGCACTGGAGTCCAGCTCCTGAATACTTACTAACACGGATTGGCTCATCGTCGAATGTGAGTGAGTGAGTGAATGTGTGAGAGTGAGTGCGTGGGTGCGAGTGCGGGCGAGTACGGACGACTACAGTGTAGCTCACTGTATGTAACGCAACCCTTCCATTTCTTAATTGGCGCACCCCTCTACGTCCGTATTTAGAGTGGTTATGTAAATATTTGTGCAGGTAGCCACTATAATATTCATATAGACCTAAGGAATCTGCTCGCGGCCGCCTTGAAGGTCTATGCAAATAATAGCAATATGAGTGTAACCGAGCTGACCGAGTCGCGGAAGGCGCCGGTAACCCGCTCGAAGGCTTTGCTATACAGAGCCAAAACTCCCGAGACAAGCCCGTTTTGTATTCCGTAATATGAGACAGGCCCGCCTTTATCCTCCCATACAAATTCGACGTTTAACGCGTTAACCTCGACTGCGGACATGGAGCCACAACGCGTTCATTATATCCGCGCAGACTACCTAACTGGTCTGGGCTATGTACTTTGCTCGACTGAGCGTCGTGAAGTTTGATACATAAATGTATTCCTGGTCTGCATAACAGCACATTGCCATTTACCAACAGCAGACAAACCCCGGGCTACAGAAACGTTACCAGAGGTCGTAACAATGAGTTCGTGACTATCGGCCCGCTCCGGCCCGTCAATTTTAGCAAACGGAATTCCGCAGCGCCAGTCACCGACTTGGCCCGCCCTCAAAGACTGTCCAACTAACCACATCTTGTCTAACAACATCCAATTTACCATTGTTACAATCTCCCACTGAGATACTTACATTTGCACGGCCTTACGAATACATAGAGAGAAATTGGGTGCTTCAACGCCGTTCGTATTCCAGTGAGGTTACGTACATCTTGCCCGTCCCGGTCCGCTTCGGCTTACGCAGCACGGATTCTCCTTTGGTAGTAGTGCCCGCCGGCAATTCAATCCCGACCAACGCGACGGGAAGAATGCTACCGTCTGCTTCCTTTTGAATCGAGATGCTGAATCGCGCTCGGCGGCTTTACGAACTTTCTTATGTTTCATGCAACGGCCGGGAAACGTTTCATACGAGGTGGAACGAATCAAGTAAGAGAATCGACTCCTATGTGCGTGAGCTTAGTGGAAAGTTTGGCCCAAAGAGGTCCTGTTTTATCGTGTTGGAAACGGACGATACATGGGTTGGGAGGCACAGCTAGGTATTGTGACCATAGCCTTCCCGTATTTTTCATCTCGATTTGCTTCTCCCTAGCTACCCAGCCCCTCATCATGGGAACGTTGCTTCAGAAAGATGGTCTCTGTATAGCGCAAAGATTGACAATGCATTTGTACACCAAACCGTCCGACTGGGAGAGGACTTGGTATAGTTGCTCACGGTATCTATGCCAAACAGGCCGTAGATAGAACCTCACGCTCGTTGGCATGTAGATAGTCAAAGACTTGCCTACATTAGCATACCGGGTCCCATCGAAGCTCGATCGGAGATATCGGCAGCGATGTTCGTTGAGCTGCCGTCCATCCCGCTCTCTCTGAGATTATGCGTTTCCAGAGTCTAGATTCGAAGCGCCATCGTCTTTAGCTGGCACGGAAACGGAAAGTAGAGGCTGTGAGGGACGCCGGAAATGTAACGGTTGGTGGCCAGTCGCCACTATGGTTACTACGATGCTATGTAGGCGTATATAGTTTGTATGTATCTCCAACCTAGATAGGCATCTCATTATTGATCTCTCGAGTGTCGATTCTGCCTACAGGCCACAGTACCTACCGTCGCCATTTGGTTACCGTGTTTCCAGGCCGTTCAGCGTCGCGGCGTGATCTCGCGATCGCCGGGAGCTAACTAACCACTTCATTACGAGTACGGGGGCCATTGCTACGCCAGGTAACAGTTGTGGCCGTACTCAGTTAGATCCGGGAGCAGAAAGCTGTTAAACCTACCTACACTATGTAATGCGCGCCAGTACGTTATTAACATAGTACCTACATTAGGCCTCGACACATCAGCTTCTCCACATACTGTAGCCAGATTCTCGAACCCGCCGGCGTTCCCCTACTGTACACTATACACGTGTAGGGAGTGGGATTTACTGTGCTGTGGTCTCCCTTGGACTCCCTACCGCGAGCACACCAAGTGTTCCCTGCAGCGACCCTTGCTAGGCCGTCACGATACCTTGTCCATGCCCAGAGCTGCGGGTTCATGGCCGCTGTAACTGACCCAGCAGGACATATCTCGCCCGCTGCCATGCGACCGAGCCAAACCGCAGGCGTACTCAGTACTGCGTACAGATACGAAGGGTGCAGGGTTGTTATAACATGACAAATGTCACATGCATATCAGATTGCATAGACAAGGGTTCGTGATGTGCCAAACCCCATCGACCGTCCAGTAGAAGTACGATGCTTGGAGCCTGGGACCGCCGGCGTCGACCGATTTCTAGGGCTGCTATGCGGTACTGCGGCGCCTGAATTGGTAAAGGGGGACATTCCCGCCCTTACCTATACCAACTCCCTACTCAGTAGACTACTAGTTGGGCAGCTGAAGACGTGAATTACGATGTGCCTTATGCGTGGCGTGCTATGTGATTCCGGGGTCGGCGCCTCCCAGGGGACTGGAAGTCATGTATCTAGAGCATGGAAACGTGTTGCATTAAGGGGCTGGCTGGGTTTGCGGCGTTGGTTAAACTGCTGCTCAACTCCTTACCCGTATACCGTACTCAGTATACCTCCTATGTACACGTAGTGGTATGCATTACACTGTAATATTAGGCAATGCGTCTTTTTACATGGCTAGGTAGTAATCCGACCCTGGGGTATCTTTCTGCCTTTTGTAAGGCTGTCGTTCCGCGGTCTTCCGCGGCCCGCCCATGGTGGGCTCAAGGAATGTTCAAGACGCTTCGCTGAGTCCACTCCAGGTACTAACTTTGGCATCGAAAGTGATTCCTAACTCACAGCCAACTAGCGCCAGGTAGATGTCCGATGCTAGGTAGAGGCGGGCTGATGTGCGCGCCATCGGCCCATCGTATTATAAAGATAGGTACAGCTGTAGCGTACCTAGATTTCGTCTTGATCTAGAATCTAAGAATCTGAGAATCTAATTAATCACCTATTAATACTAGTATGTATACGCTGGTAGAGGTGTTGCCGCAATGTGGTATGCTACAAGGGGACGTTATCTGGTACTGATCTATGCGCTCCAAGGCTCTCAACTACCCGGACACACTGCGTCCAATTCGTACGGAAAACAGCCTCTATTGCAGTAAGGGGGCCTAAGTAGGTATATAGAGAGTTCTAGAGGTTCATTAAAGAACGTAGGGCGAACTATCGAGTGTAGGCTGCTGCGTACCCAGTACATCTGCCGAACTAAGCCGCTTCCACTTCATATAAGACAGGAATAATAATGGGCCTGAGGGTAATACTTGTTGACCGAGGTGGATGCCAACACCCCAGAGCTGTGAAATGAAGTCTGCTGGTTGGTCAAGGGCGTAAAGATGTGCCCGAGCAAGGCCCCCCGCCGCTCGGAAATGTGTGCCGTAAGAGGAACCCAACCACTATAGGTATATAAGTAGGCATCTACTTTTAAAATGCTGCCCTGATTAATAACCACGCTTGGTAACCCGGAAAAAAAACCAATAGGCAATTAATGGTTACGGTAGATCAGCATACCCAAGGTACCGCGTAGAGAATATACCTACTAGGTATGCCGGGTGGGAGCCTGGATAGGGTGTAGGTAGAGAGAATGTATGAAGTACACACATGGTATACATAGTAACAGTGTTTTTGCTTTTCCTCTTCTATCGTGCTACCCACGGGCATCTATGAAGCGGAGACTGTTTCGTTCGTATGCCAGGAGCGCGATACCCGGTATCACGATGATTGAAAACCCGGTTAGTCTCTTTGTATTTGCTTGAATCATCGCGGCTATGGCCCTCAGTTAGCGCACCACTGTACACAAATTAAAGCATCAGGTAACTTGAAGATGTGCAACTATGAACGAAAAGATTGCTGATTCAGATGCCTAAATAGGGAGAGTTCTCAGTGCCTACACGTAACATCTCAAGGTTCTCAACCCGCACACGACCCAACCCGTAAGGTATCATGCCCAGATACGTAGGTTCATTCCAGGCAAAAGTCTCGAGCTACACTGCTTGGTATTGTGCACGGTGTCTCTCGCCTCTCTTGGCTTTCCTGCTTCTTCTTATACCCGGGACATGGGAGCGGTTCTTGCGACTTTATGCGTACGAAGTATTCCGTAAAAGACGCTCCTCTGTGCCGATCTACTTAGTACTAAGAACTGGCATGTTTCTTTTGCAGCTCTTTTGCCATTCTCGTCACAGCTGCTTCGGACTAATAAGCTTCTTACACTCCCGGCCGATGAACATGTCAACGTACCTACGTCTCACACCGGTTTCTGCAGATCAAACGGTATGTAATCGACGACTAGGTACGTCAATACTACCTCAAGTGTGAGCTGAACTTTTTCTGATCTTCCACGTAGTATACCAGAGACGCACGTGGACTGATCGGTGCGGGTACATGTCTGGTATTATCTAGGTAGCATCTACCTCGGGAGCAGATGCGGCATTGGGGGCTTTTTATATGCGCTGGCATCTTGCGGGAAAAAGTTTTTTCCCCCTGTATCATCATCTTCCGGGTTTGCTCCGCTGCAGACCTTGGATGCTCTACCATCGCCGGTCCCTCTGACTGTCTCGAGTTGAAGACCCCTTACAATCTCGAGGGTCGATTTGCGCCTGGTTCGTACATACAAAGCTTGAACCCCGAGCTCGTAATGTTCTAGATACGACCCGGTGATAATATTGACCATACCGCGCCCACAAGTCAGGATCTTCAGATCAGCATTGTCCTAGAGAGCCCCCGCATTCCGAGCAGCGGCGAGGTTAATGCTCTACATATATCCATCCTCTCACACACTGTAATTACTACCCAACATCGTAGAGCAGGTACATTGTGAGGGATCAGGGTGAAAAGGCCTTGCTCTTGGCAGTTCGCCACCCCACACTGTCCTGACCAATATTTGGTCTTCGAAGGGCTCTGTCACAAATGTACTTCGTGGCTACATATATGCTCAGCGTTGCCAGCTTCATTATAGCCAGCCAGGACTTTGTCGGTACTACCGGTACATTCCGCAAATGCATTAGGGCTGCTCACAATTTACCAAAATTTCGACTACCACACCATGATCCCGATTCCTTCATTGGACTGACGACAGTTACACTAGATATATACCGCCAGTGAGGGCTTGTTGTCTCTGACCCCTCGGATATTAGGACTCGGAAACTCAGCCATCTACTATTATCGCCAAGCTCATTCTACTGTACAGGAAAGGGCAACAATCAGCTCGCGGATCACCCGTCGCTGAGAGCCCTACCATACACACCTGATACAGTAACGACCCCGTCAGCAGACCTTCACAGGGTGTAACTTAGTAAGAGGTGTAACAACAAGAAAGCAATGCGAGATAGGCAGCTCCTGGATAATGGGCACTTCTATAAACCTCCTCACAGTTGAACTGCAGTCACTTGACATAACTACGGTAGGCCTTCTCGACTCTCAGCCTTGGAAAATACGACGCCAGATGTCCGAGCTACACAGAACGGTGGCGGCGTGCGGCTATAATACGTGTTTCTTATACGTACCTTTTTCTTTTTCCTGCTCTCTCGGACGTTCACGACTGTCCCGTCTTTCATTCCCGGGTTTAGTTCATTCAAGAGGCGCTAGGGTGACCCGAGCCGCCACGGAAGGCCAGACCCAACACGCCAATCATCTGGGGTGCCAGGGATAGTTAACCATGCCCGCATCCCATCCTTTGACTCCAGGGATTTCTCTAATGAGTAATAATATTTGCCTTTTGCTAAATCACCGACACTCTCCTGGGACGGTTTGCTTCTTCCCGCGTCTTAACCTTTGCCAAGGCTCACAGGCGACAGCAGCATCTTGAGCCCTACCATCAGACTGATTAAATTAGTCCCTTGTTTATCCTCCACGATCCCGGCACTCTGAACATTTCACGCGCTTGTTGCGGCTCCCTAAAAGCTCCCGGTATCACCACGGTAGTTACAATAACAGCTCCCGGTGGCAGGAGTAGTACTGTATAGCGCCAAGGCATTGACTAGGCCATATCGGCCAAAGCTCGATTTGTCTTTGCCGTGTACTGTATATGATCAAGCGTGACCTTCAGGTTTCAATGCGTGGATTCCACCAGGCATCTTCTGGGATTTCGCCGGACACGAGTCCCCAAGATGTCGAAGACGCGCAGTATCAACCTCAACCGCACTCGCCGATAAGAAGCCATGCCGGACTGCTAATCAACCAGTATCAAAGTATCGGATACGAGTCAGGCTTTACGGACCAAATCGTGTTCCAAGAGACCAAATCTCAGAGTAGTCGGAGCAGGAAGAGGTCGTCGCCGGGCATAGATCATGTAAAACACCGTAGGACACGATCAGGATGTTATACCTGCAGAAGCAGGCGAGTCAAGGCAGGGAGATCCGAACCGGCCTGTGTGGTGAGATAATGCTGACCTGAGCATAGTGCGATGAAAACCGCCCCATTTGTGATCGTGAGCCCGTCCCCTAGCCCAGCTCATCCCTATGTATGCGACTGACTCTAGTAGGATGTCGCAAAGGCAAAAGAGACTGTTCCTATCCCGACTCTTTGGCAGTAAAGGGGTCTGCTGGCAGCAGTACGTCGAAAGAACCGGTATCGGCAAGCCAGGAGGTGAGCCCAGAACCCTCAATAGAAGATGGGGACGATTTTGAAAAAGAACCAACCCTCGAATCCATTCCTGACGAAGATGAACCAATCGAACTCTCCGCCCGGCAGCCACAATCACCGAGGGGGCTCCTTCGCGACCATACGGCATCGGCTTTCAACCTACGAAAGACCTCGAACCGACAGAACTCCGAAACACCATCTCTGGATGGCACGAAGAGCTCGTCGCCATCAGTCTCTACGGGAACTTCGGCTAGCTTCACCACTGCTACGCCACAGCTTAATACAAACCCAGAGTGGGCTCATCTTCACAAAGATTTGCGATATTATATGGGCTACTATTGCGAGAATATCACTTACTTCAATTACGGGATGACTAACGACACGGATGGCTTCTTCAAGTCAATTTTGCCTTCCCTCGCGGTGCGCGAAGGAAATGATGCCCTTCTGTATGCAGTAGTCGGATTTGCGGCGTATCACTCAATGCTTCGGCATCCGAACGGGAGAATCGAAAACTTTCTCGAGTACTATAACAAGAGCGTCCAGATTCTTCTAAGCAACCTAAATTACGAACATCAGCAAAATCTCCCTACTCTGCTGGCAATACTACAACTTGCTACAATAGAGGTGAGGGCTGACAGTCTCAACAGGCGTCAATCGTTGCTGACCTGGGTGTAGGAATACCTAGGCGACTGGGTAAACCTAGCGGGTCACCAAAAGGCCGCCATGCGGATATTGACGCAGCTTTTTACGCCGGAAACCATCATGCGGTCGCCCATCAACGAATTACTAGCTTGGTATATCAGATTCGACCTTTTCGTGGCTACTATGGGAGGGTTTCAACCCGCGTTACCAAGAGAATGGGTCGTATCCGCCATGGAAGGTGGCCAGGAAAGACTGAGAGAAGATCCGGATAATTTGTCCTGGCGGATCTCGATGCAGTCCGCGGTCTTACGTTTCATATCAATGGACATGTCTCTCCTCTATGCTAAAAAGGCCCGAGACGAGATCTCGCCCGAAGATTTCGCCCGCGAGTATAACGATATCTTGATACGGTTGGCGGAGTGGAAGACGAATCTCGATCCTCGGATTACCGATTCGAATTACCTCGTGACCGACTTCCAACACAAACAGCCCCTGACGGACGACGACATCGTGAACCCCTACAAGCCGGGTTTCTTGTACAAAGGCCCCCTATTCGCGACGACAATTCTGCTGTTGAAGTGGCACTCCATCAAAATAACACATCTGAGTCGCCAGGCGGGATTTTCAATGCACAAGGAGCCCTCCAACGAGTTACGACAGCTTTCTCTCTCGGCCTGCGAGTTGTTCGAAACGGTACGGCTCTGGCCGGAAGCTCCGCCCGGAGTAACCGTCACGGTTCAGTCCAGTCTTGCCATGGCGTGTTTCTTCATGCCGCGGGACCAGAGGCACAACATGTGGATCAGGCGGCGGTACGCGCACTTGGAAGCAGCAGGGTAAGTTGCCTCTGTTCATATACAAGGACCACAACTTCTTCTTTGATATACCGACCTTGAGTTTATTGAGTTCGGAGTTATGTTCTCATCCCAAGGCCGGTAATGGTTGAGCTGACGTCAAGCTAGATATATTTCGCCTCCTACAATGCGCGCTCGAATGGCAGAATTATTCCGGGACCCTTCGTGTAATCACTGGTGGCTGCCACACGACGAGGGGATGCTTCCCGTGCTTCGCAGCATACGGGCTTACTCCGACGCGCGCGAAGACGGTAACCCGGTAACGGAACAGACAGAGGCGCTGCGAGAGATGAGCGCAATCTTCTCCAACATGCGCATCGGCAACGACGGCGGCCCGAGTCCTCGAGAACAAACAGGCCCCAATGTGTCCGCGGGGCGCAAGGGCAAGAATGTCCGGGGCAGGAGTTGATTCTGATCCGGTCGCAACAAGATAAATCAGCTTGGCCCAGTTCCCCTGTGAGGGTACCGGCACCGGTCCGGTTCCGGTCCCGGGTTCATACCGGAGGCGGTCTATACGCCGGGTTCCGAACGGCGGCACATAAGTAGAAGTGAGGTCGGGCCGGGCGGGTTGTGGGCGCCAACGGCATTTTAAAGGGGTACGGTAAGCCGCAACGTCGGGAACGGACTGGGGTTTGAAACATGGACGTTCGGTGCGGCGGGACGGTTCGGCTTGGGGCCGAGCCGTCATGTAACCTACACGCTATCCAGGTAGATGCGGGACGTGCCAGGGGTCCGGGATCTGGGATCATAATTTAGGGCTACCCTGCTGGTGTACCATGGATGATTGTCGTTCGGGGCGTGCGACGTCCCACAGACGACCAAGACATCGCTCGCTGGGTCTCGCATGAGACATCCCGGACCTGCTTCTGTGAGTTCCCAGGCATCTGCTTCTGGCAAGGTTGCGCCGATGGACGCACGGTAGACCACGGTTGATGAGAGGGTTCGTTGGGCTTGAGGTCGGATCGGATATCGCAAACGAACAGTCCTAGATGGTACATATAGCGAGGGTGTGATATAACGCCGTATGAACTCCATAGGGGATGACAGCAAAGAGCATCAAATACATTGTTCAAGAATGCGCTCATTGCGAGAAAACCACGAATAACCTAGGCTTCGCAGCTAAGATCTGACCACTGCAACCGCGAGTAATGCCCACCCGGCACAGCCTTTCCCCGTTTTCCCTACGGCGAAGCTGACTTCGATAAACATAGCCCCTCCCCCCATCGCCTATGACGGTTAGGACCAGATGGTCCCCATGTAACCGGGAGGGCATGCTAGATTCATTTACTGCGTCGCAGTGTAAGCACGGCTAGGTCGCGTGGCGTGGTCTCGCTTGTACATATTGCATAACATAACATCCCCCTGGCTGTGGCCACAATCGTGGCCCGCGATCTGACATGTCATATCTAGCATCGATACCCAGCAGATTAGGAATCTCCCGCATGGATGACGCGCATGGACTGCGCTACTGTACGTGTTGAGGCATTATTACCGCCGTGGTATCAACTACATACCCATCTCTCTGGCGGAGAGGAGGGCAGCGGGATTATTCGTAGAAGTATGATGGACTTGTCGCTTAATTGTAACGGAAGCCTGTCATAACGAGAAAGCCCTCCTATTTAGGTCGCTCTGCTGGACTTATACTTACTGTATACGCAACCGTGTTAGATGATTTCGCTCTAGGTGCTCTCCGCGGTTGATTGTATGTTCTCAGGATCACCGGGTCCAGCGGACATGCGAGTAAGCACCGAGACGCTCGACAAGAGAATCTGACCATGGGGATATAGCAACAAGTATCCAAGTAGCCGAGCGGTTAATAACAGAATGTAATAACCATTACTGATAAGGGGAAAAGGAAAAGGGGAGAAAAATAACACCTGAGGTTCGAAGGGCCACCACCATACGCGAGAGAGTCACTCGACAAACAGGCCCGAAACCCATCTCCGGCTCGAGTCTCTGAGCTAGACAACCGGTAAATGTAACTACCGTGCCAAACCATTGCAGTCATCGCGCCTCGGAGGCATAAGGCAAATCTGCTTTGCGGGAGGGGGATGGACCTGGTAATCGGTGTTATGTGGTATTTATATTGGCTTCACATATCCCCTATCGATGGTCCGCGGACAGCAGGGCATAACAAGCCGGACGGAAATGACACTATAAAGCAGTGAGAAGATGGAGCTGGCAAATAGATAAAGAGATAAACGAAGAGAGAGTTATGAGAGGAAAGAAGTAGGCAGAAAATAGTGACGCTCGACGTGTAGACATACATAAAGTGAACACGATGCTCCGTGACGGAAAACACCACGAATAGAAGAACAGAAAAACAAGTTCATTAAAAATCGTCGTAGGCGTCGTTTGCACAAAAGGTATCTAGCATCATCGCCTGCTTCTCCTTGCCGGTCCCCAATCATGCTAATAATGTACATAACCGACCAACCACTTCCACGCAGAAGAGTACAAATAAGAAAAAGACTATTACCCGGGCCGCCTCCCTTTCCCCGAACATCGATTTCGGACTTCACCCCCCGGTCAAAACAATAAACTTTAGACTCTCATTTCGACTCGCGTCCCCGCCTCTGGGGCCGGCTTAGACGTAACCTGTTTGTAACTTCTCTCGTGCGCTCGATGATGCGTTTCCTATCTGCATCGGAATCTCCATCACTCGACAGAATTCTGGCAGCCCTGATGCGCCGCACTCGACGTCTAACTGGTTTGGTTTGTCTGTTGACATTGTCCGGGCTCAATACGTTATGATTATCTTCCTCCAATCGCCCGAGGCAAGCTTCGGGATCCTATCCGGCGCCCGTATTCTCAGGGGCCGATTTCTCTTCGTCACTTTTGGAAAGAGTGTCTTCTGCTGCCTCGGGAGGTTCAGACGTGGTAGATGTCGGAAGTTCGCCGAGGGTTGGATTAGCAACCCCGGATCCAACTTCCTTACTCTCATCTCCCATGGCTGGCGGCGATTCTTCTGCCGGCTGCTTACCAGGCTCCGGCGATTCCTGCCTGAGAAATGACGAATTTTGGGCATCTTCAGTTTGCTCTTGTGCGCTCTCCTGGTTCTCGCTGATGGCCTTCCCTTGTGCCTCATCTTCCCCGCTTGGTTTTTCGGTGGGCTCAGTTGCTTGTGTGTCCGTAGACGGAGCATCCTTCATTATGCCACTTTCAACAATGACGGGCACCTCCACCCCAGCTTCTTGCTCGGCAGTGTTAGGGGCTGATATATGCATGCCCCTTAGCTTCTCGGCGACATCCAAATGTTCATCCTCCCCTTCTTCAATGACAGTAGTCACAGCACTACCGGTCGAGGGTCTACTCGAATGTCTGGCGGTATTGTTTCTACGCGAATGTAGACTATTCCGATCATCTTCATGCTCAGAGCCGTCTTTATGTTGTGACGGTGGCTTGACGATGGACATTTGTCGCCTCTCTTCCTTGTGGAGGGGCTCTGGCTCCAAACCTTCGGCCTCAGGCGGAAGTTTGTAATTCTCTGCTGGCAGAAGATCGTACAGGTCGCAAACAGTCTTGAAAAAAGCATACAAGCCTGTCTGCGACTCCACAGACCAGAACACTGTTCGATGCTGGAACCAAGCGTGCGCAAATATCCTATGAAGCCGTCGGAACACATTAATCAGATTTTTCAGTACCGCGTTCTTATCGTGGCCCTCTGATGCCAAAACAAATCTACTAGGGAAAATCTTGGGGTTCGTAACGATGTTTGCTGCCCAATCGAGTGTGTGGCAACAATAGTCAATGGCGCAGCAGCTCTTCGGCTGGTCGTGCACCGCACAAAGAAACTGCCATTCGGAAGCGCGCATTTCGGGACATGTTACGGATGAACACGGGGGCGCGTCGAAAAGGAAGCCAATGATTAAACTGTTGCATTGCGCGATAAGAAAGCGACAGAGTTCGTATAGCCATAGGGTTCGATCTATACCAGTGGGAGGTTGGGCAAGCTGAGCTGCTGCCGCACGCGTTATCGCTGTAGTATTGGAAGCACTAAGATGGTAATGTAGCGCAGCGAGGTGTTCCTGTAGTTGAAAGGCCGAGTCGAGCTGTAGATGGTAGAGAATGGTCAGGATATGTGTATCACAGCGTCAGCAACGACTCGTGAGATCGGACGACATACTTCGTTCAAGGGCACCAGGGGCGGGCCAGCAGCCATGTCCTCAGACTTCGTCCCCGGGTGTATGCGACGCTTTGCATTCGCATCGTTGATCGTCTGTTCCACCTGTTGTGCCTGTCGGCTTGCCGTGGTACCCAAGCCTGGGGATTTTGGGCCGAGCTGTATCTCGGCGGCCGGCGGCGGACTAGGAAGTCGAGGTGACCCCTGAGTCAGAGACATGGCTCTGCGTCGTGCGGCAAGCCAGGGGGAAGCTCTCGATTCACACGACTTGCCAGTTTTGTTGTTTGTTTCGGTGTTCCAGATGGGAAGTTGTTGATTGCGATGTTGACAGACAAGGTTAGTAAGGCAGTTATAGGAAACATGCGTTAATCAGGTTGTACCGATGCCCCGCATTATCTTGTATAAATGTATATATATCGTCATATCGATGGGTATATGCAAATAAAAAGTGTAATGAGCACAATCCACATATTACATAATCCATAATGTATGACGTTATGTAATAATGCAGTATAGACATTAGGCACCTATCGGCGTTTAAGAACTTGGAGTCTGCCTACGGAATACATAAACACCCATGTCATTAAGACCTTATGCTCTTTCGTTGTGAGCCTCAACTTGTATTTTCTGAACAGACTCAAGCGAAACTGTCGAAACGCCCCTAATCTATACATACAGAAAGGGAAACGTCGTTCGATTCCAAAGTTGATTCGCCATGGATATTGATGACGATGCCCCTCCAGAACTCGTCGAGGCGGGGCATGAAATCGAAGATGGAGAGAAACTGGTTAAAGTTCCAATAACCATCGTCACGGGCAAGTCCCAGACACGGGTGAATGTATATATACAGCCTGCTTACGCGATATCTAGGATATTTGGGAGCTGGAAAGACAACGCTTCTAAATTATATTTTGACAGCCCAGCATGGCAAGAAAATTGCCGTTATCATGAACGAGTTCGGTGACTGTATGGCTAACCCTGAATCGTTCGACAAAAAATCTTGAACTTACCTGCTATAGCTCTCGATATCGAAAAGTCCCTTACTGTAACTAAGGGTGACGAGCAGGTCGAAGAATGGCTCGAGGTAGGGAACGGCTGCATCTGCTGCTCAGTGAAGTACCACGCCACTCATCTCGTATATAAAACAAGAGCTAATTGCTGACCAGGGACTCCGGTGTCAACGCCATTGAAACTTTGATGGAAAAGAAGGGCGCGTTTGACTATATCTTGCTAGAGACTACTGGTCTTGCAGACCCTGGTAATCTTGCGCCCCTCTTCTGGGTTGACGAAGGATTGGGCAGCACCATCTACCTAGATGGAATTGTCACCTTGGTTGACGCGAAGAATATTCTCCGGTCCCTCGACGAGCCGACTACGGAAGTAGACGGCCACGAAAGCCACGATAGCCACGGACCACTGATGACAACCGCTCATGTGCAGATATCGCACGCAGATGTAGTAGTCATCAACAAGACGGATTTAGTTACCGCCAAAGAACTTGAACTTGTCAAAGCTCGTATACAGGCTATAAATGGCCTTGCAAAGATTCACATTACCGAACAAAGCAAGGTACCACAGTTAGAAGGCGTTTTGCTAGATTTACATGCCTACGATCAAGTCGAGACACTGGATACTGTAGGGAAGGGACATAGTCATCTTGACCCTGTATGTCACGGCCCCTTTCCCTGGTAAATTGTGTCTGCTAATCGCTCTAGACTATTTCCACGGTTTCTTTTGGTATCCCTTTGCTGGCTGAAAACCAGCTCTCAAAGGTAGACAGCTGGCTGAGATCCATCCTTTGGGAGGGTGTACTGCCGAATACTTCAACAGAGCAAGCTGAAATGGAGATACACCGTCTGAAAGCGCGCCTAGTCTTCGAAGGCGGCAGCACAAAGATAGTTCAAGGTGTCCGAGAGATATTCGAGATTATAGATGGAGAAAAAGCCCCGTCCGACACTAATATCGCGCTACCGTCAGGGAAGATTGTGCTAATCGGACGGGGCATACATAACATCGATTTCGAACACAGCTTCCTTAGCAGGGTAAAGTAACAACGCGAGTGAATACTCGAGAGCCATTCTATATTTCTATTACATCCCTTGTGGCCTACAGTGGATCCTGTCGCCCGCGGATGGGCGATACTTGTACGGGCTGTGGACATCCGCCCAGAGTCCCAGCCTGGCTTATACAGCGAGAACTTTCGGCTGAAAGGAATCATACAATACCCGACGAGAGACAGACATATGCGTCATCGGAACACGGGAGCTTAGCTATATCATTGAATTTTCGTGAGGCGTCGCACTAGAACGCCGTGATTCGGTGTACCGTGCCCGTCCATATTGCAGCTACAAGTCTTGCACGCTTTGATCTAGTGTGTACTTCTCCTATAATGGCCACGGTTTGATTACAGTCAATTTTACACATACGGCAACTTTTTTGTTTCTGTCTCTTTGGCTTCCTAATTGTAAAGGACGAGCGCACAAAGAGAGGGTCAAGAGACATACATTTCTAAGCCATCTAACAATCGGCCGAGGAATAAGGTGATTGACATGGTACAAAGACCGAGATAATTAGCAATGGATAAATTTAGTTCATGAAACAAGGCTTCTGTTGTGAGATAAAGAAAGTAAATACAAAGCTGGCGTCGCTTGGTATCACCTCTATTGCCCGGCGAGGAGTATAAGTTTCGGCCGGCTGTCTTTAACAGAGTGCCTTTTTTTGCATCACGAAACATCACGAAACGACCTGACTACGCCATAACAATTTTTTTTTTAAAAAAAAAAGACAGAATCCATTTATCACAATATGTCAACCAACAGTACAGTAAAGGAGCTCCTTCCAGAGCGCGGAGTTCCTCCCACTGCATTCTCGGCAAAGACATCAAAGACGACGGCCATTAGATACAAGAAGCCAATAAGAAGGCACCACAAAGCTGTATATCGGCAAACCCAGAGCAAGCTCACGCGCCAAGCGGACCATCATTGTGGCGAATGCAAACACGACTGGACCGATCTTGCGGACCACTACTGCCCGTGCAGCCATGGCGATGTGAGGAGCATAATGGACTGTTACTTCCCATGTGGGCATACCTTTGAGGAAGGGGACGACCACTGGTGCCCGGGCTCGGATTCGCTCAGTAGTGAGGATTCATCAAATGAGACGATTACAGCGCCTCGGATGCAGACGGCGGAAGCGTCTTCGGGATCCCTAGGCCAGCATAAGACTGGAGTTCGGAAGGCCGAATGGTGGGGTGATGAACGGCTATGAGAGAGTTTGGAACGATTATCTACCTATCGATATGAATTCTCTTTTGTAAAGCAGACTATAGACACGTTGTTCAATGCATTTCAATTTTCGCTTATCAATGTGCATTTGACTGTGATTTGTCGGCATGGTGAGATGTCTTGTCTCCGAGAAGCCTTAGAAGTGTAAATGCATAGAAGTTCACCTAGAGAACATGATGATTCGCTCCTGGATGGAGCAAGGTGTCTCTGGCCTTTGTCACAGGCCATCTCGAATAACAACAAGATCGTGTCGTCTTTAGATGGCCTCAATAATTCAAGACTGCTTGTAATTGCGTGCACGTCCGCACTTCGTAGAGTCACCCCCTATCTACAGAGGCGCACATTCTGTATTCCGTAACCACAGCAACCGGATATCCGGAGATAACCGGGGGCAAATGGGGTTATCCGCATTTAATCGGGGCCTTGAAAATGCAAGGCTGACTTAGCGCGGTCTCCCCCCAAAGGACGTCTGCTATTGGCTGGCGGATCCTCAGCGAATCAGCGCCCTCGTAGCAAAGGGAAGCCACCACAATCGCCAAAGTCAACCTTCAAGGCCAAGCCAAGCCAAACCTAACCTCTCAACCACCATTTCTAGCCCCTTGTATGAACGATTCATTGCTTTGAAGCCGCGGATCCTCCAAATCGAGCCTCGAAAAGAGTGTCTTTCTCCTACTTAAGATCCAAAATATGAACCGACCAGGTAGTGCTGTCCCGAACCCTTTTGCCCCGTCCCGTCCCGTTCGTTCTCTGCCTCACGTAAATGCTTGCCTGCTTTGCCGCTCGATTTCGAAATACCATCGCCCACGCTGGCCATGACGAACATTCCATCAGCCCGAATCGATCCCCGATATTCTTGCGACTCGCGCGATTCAAATAGTCTTATGTTTGGTGGTTGTAGATGGCGATGTGGAAAGGAGAGCCGGTCCCAGCCTCGTCGCAATATGAAGCTTTGTATAGCGAGAAAAGGAAGGGGGTCTAAGACGCCCTGTCACATCAGGTCTCTCACGAAGAGGCAAGAGGCTCTGGGCGCGCCGGACGATTTTACTACTACTGCCTCGCTACATATCACTTCTGCACACTCATGCCTGCGAGCTTGGCTAATACTAGAACTGGTCAGGAGCGGTGCCGCAAACGTTAAGAGGGATGCCAGCTGGCTTTGGCAGCCAGCAGCAACCTCAGCAGCCTGGTAGAGCAGGGTCAAATCGGTTACCGAATGGAAAAATAGGTATGGTAGTTGAATCGAACACCAAAAGTCGGCTTATCCAGAGACTGATTGGGTATTTGTATGGAAAGCAAACAATGCAGGCGGGTGGGCCTTTGGTGGGAATGTGCCCATGGGGGGTGCGGCGAGTAGTCTTCAGAATTCGTCAAGGCAGTTAGGGGGGAACCTGAGTTTTGCGCAGAGCCTGGGTGCCTCGCAACCAGCAACGTCGCTGGACCTCTCGTAGGTTCTATCTTCTACTCATTACGCCTGTCTGCCTTATTGCCTTCTGCCCACGCTACCGTGGTGGTCCGCCCACTTGTCAACAACAACACCCTTCCTCCCGACGCGAATGTACTTTTGTACACGCGCATCTTCGTCTTTTGTCTGTTTTGCATCGCCGTCAAGACGCTTCCTTCCCCTTTTCTCCGATTTTGCGTCGCCGACAAGTCCACTTTGATTGGCCGTACTCGTGTACTTCTGTGCTTTTTTTTATTGCATACATCATGTTGGGGGAACAATCTGCACCTGCTTCTCTGGCAAAGAGTGTTGAGGATCAGTCTGTACCCGCTTCTTCTGCGAAGAGTGCTGAGCCGCAGCCTTCACCCACTTTTGTTATGAAGAGTGCTGAACAGTCTTCGTCTGTCTCTCCTGCCAAGAGTACTGGGCAACAGTCTTCATCCACATCTTTTACGAAGGGTTCTGAAAAACAATCTTTGCGCCCTTCTCTCGCGGGGGTTGCAGAGAAACTGTATTCAGCTGCTTCTCAGGTGAAGGATACGAATTCTCCATCACTCACTGTTTCCACCACAACTACCAATACTGCCCCCTCTGCCCCCAGATCTCGCAAACCAAAGTTGGTGCACAAGATACACGTTCAATCTAGCGGTCCTTCAGCCCTGAATACTGCCATGTCTGGAGACCCTCGATTTGCTGGGATGGCCTGGAATCCTTACCAGGGTTCGGAGCAATACCAAACCGGCCAGCCTCAGCCCATGCATGAACCTCAGGTTCCAGGACCTCAGCAGTTTCAGCAATTTCAGCAGCCTCAACACTTTCAGCAGCTCCAGCAGCCCCAGCAGCTCCCATTGCCACGCGGACTTCCCTATGCTTCTGTTCTGAGCCGGTAAACTATGATACTCCTTTGCATTTTGACACCTTTCTATCTATCCTTTGCCTCATCGGCGTATCTTTTCATCCCCGCTCTACCCCTCACTATCCAGTTCTCTTGGTCGCCTTCAATTTGTATGCGCTGTCTCAAATACTAATGTTTTAGTAGTGAATTCCCTTCGCTCTCAACCAACTCGCCCCTTTCTAGTGGTAACCCTTCGTCCTTGTGGGCTGGAAGCTCGAGACCTATGGGTGGCGGCCTTCAGAGAAATCAACCTACTCCTCTCTCGCAACAAGGCCAACAGGATGACTTCTTCTCTGCTTCTCGCATGAACACCAACCAGGGCGCCTTCCGTTTTGGCAGCCAGGCAAACATATCGCAGTCATCCCAGCCTCAGCCGAATAGCATTGACGAGTTCCCACCACTCAACAATAGTTTGAGAAATACCGATGGAGAGATTGGGCAGGAGCGAGGTTCAACTTTAATGTCCACGTTGGGTTTCGGTGCTCCGGGCAACGCCACTGGCAGCCACGGCTCGCTCCAGGGCACACGTGCGGGCAATGGCTTGCTGAATGCCTTGTCTGCTAACTCGCGAACGACAGATGTTCGTTCCCCGGATGCTACTACACCACTTGGTATGTTTTCCTGCCCTGTATTTACTTGCAGATACTTATTTTTGTTTTGCCTCTGGTCTAGACCTTTCCCGATCTCAGGATATGAGAAGCAGTCATGATGAGGCGCGGCTGAAGCCGCCAGGATTTCGAGATGATACGTTGCCCTCGCAATCTCCTAAAGACGTTTCACATCCAACTGAAGGTCGAAATCCGTTGGGAGCGATTGGTACCAACGAACCTCAGCCCAATAAGACTAAGGAGAGCGAAGATGTGCAATCGCCTGCTGTTCGTGATCCCTTGGCTGGTATGGCCGAGATCGATAAGTGGGGTATCAAGGGCTTGCGTACGTTGATGAACAATTACCCCGACTACGGCGCCTGTGTTGGAGGAATGGATCCTACTAGCTTTGGATTTGATCTAGCATCGCCTGGGCAAGTATTGCTAGAGTATCATATGTCTAGCTTGCTTGATATTGACTGTTATACAGGATGATCTCGACGCAGATCTGGTCGCCATTCAACGATAACCCGCCGCGCCCGGCCATCCCTGACTTTCGGCTGCCGGATTGTTACAAAGTTAACAACGTTCAACCCCTGCGCAATAAGATATCTAGCTTCAACGAAGAGACCTTGATGTGGATATTCTACAGCTGCCCTGGAGATTACCAGCAACAACTTGCCGCCGAACAACTGTGAGAATCCTGTTTGTTATTTAACTCTGAAGCATGTTACTAATGTGACTTAGCTTCCAACGACAATGGAGATGGCATAAGAAATTGAAGCTTTGGCTCACTAAAGATGAGATTATGCACCCCCGAATCCTCAGCGCCCAGCATGAGGAGGGCTACTACATCGTGTGGAGTACTGACGAGTGGCGCAAGGAGAGAGTATGCTATTATCCTCAAAGGTTTATTAATCAGCTGCTGACATTGTTTATTTAGCGGCAACTTACGTTGCACTACGCGGATCTCGAGACCACTCCCAATACGGGTCTGTCCTCGATTTGAGGAATATGCGACTTGACATAACTGCAGGAGTCCTACGAATTGGTACACGACCGGCGTTTTTGTAGTTGTCTCAGCCAGGCGAAATGGGTGGGTTTGTCTTGTCCTCCAACAGACATCTGAGGGCTGTACAGGGTTATATTTTAGCGCTCTGCTGTGATGGCACGCGGGAGCTCTACTTTGCGGCGTTTAATGCATTCGTCTAATGAACGGCCTAATCAGCTGTTCAGGGGGGCGACTATTGCCTCCGATACCAATTGCGGATAGGGCAGGCCTTGCCTCTGGGAGGATTGCTATGATGAGGGTTGACTTTTACGTGCAAGACACCTCTACGACATTGTGTCTCAACAATGGGACTTGCAAACGAGCTGGGGAAAAAAATATACGGAAAGGAGACGTGTACTGTACTATGCTGGCTTCTCTACTTGCTAGCCATTGCAAGAGATCAGAAATAAATCCGTATATGAACTTGGTTTGGTAATTACGTGGTGAGCTCTTGTGGTTCTGTGATCCCATCGGGACGTATTATGGTAGGAACGTATGGAGGCTCCTGAGTTGGGGACGGAGGTACAGACTGTAATTGCCTCGTCGTTTCTCATGCAGATCTTTTGATTCTACGAGATACATAGTGGTGTGGTGCAGCCACGACCTTAGAAGGAAGAGGTGGAAGCTACAGTTACTTTATTTGGTTGACTTCCGCATGGTTGTAAGTTGTCTGTGAGAAATCGCGAGACGATATACGTACCTAGTGTCCCTACCTTGTCGTTGGAGCAGTGCAGTGGCTACGTCCGTACGTCGGTAATTGCCCCGTAGTCGAGATAGTGTGATAGATGCCAGCCAGGGGCCTGAGCCGAGACTCCCGTCACTTGTCAAGCTGCCACAGCGTCGTAAGGCCGGGAAGGATGCTACCGAAATTACAGCGATGGGGGTCTCTACGTTGTTAGATAGTAATCAGGATAGGCCATAACAAATTCCCGGCTACTAATGGAACTTAGCGAATGTGTCCGCCACATCTGGTGCTTACTTAGGTGGAGTGGCCGACTATAACTGGTGGCCCATAATATTGTAGCTATACATAGTAGGTAGTGGACCCGACACCTATTGTAAATAATGAATGTGGCCCGAGCGCTATGTTTACATTGCGCGAGCGGGCCGATGCTCTATTTGCCGAATCTCAATCCTCCCCAAATCCATCCCCATCGCTGGCGCGGCGACCCACACCAACACCACATCGCACACCGCACACCGCACGTCGTTCGTTACTTATCCAACTTCTACTCGTAACCTCCTCTTTTCTTGGTAAATAGCTTCAGTTCCTTGACAATCATTTCGTCATCGTTGTCTCGACATATCGAATTCGAGCTATGATTAACTGATTCGCAATTCGTCTCTCTTTCTCCCTCTTATCCTTACGCGACTTGGAAACAAAATCGACGCGTCTACCAAGTATCATCAGTGCTGGTCTGTCGCGATGGCTGGCCGAGCGCGATTGCAGGTTGGCTCGGGGCCATGGATTGCAGAAGAGCGATCATCTGCGATGCAGATTGCCAGAACAGAAGTCGAAGAGTTTACCTTTTCCGTCCAGAACGACTTTGACTGGTTGAACGAACACATGGCACAAGTGTTCAGTGAGAATCAGATGTAGGCAGATGGTGTCGCTGGATGATTTCTATATCTCGCTAACCTACTGGCAGAGATGTTGCCGAGATTTTCAAGACCCCGGGTAAATTACGAGGCAAGACTCCTCGAACAATACGGAAAGGTGGTGTGGGAGAGAACCGCGTTGTAAGTCTTTCAATGAAGTACCAATTATACCAATCTAGATGAACTGACATTGCTAGCCGCTTTCGAATATCTTCTCATCAACTCCTCAAGGCGGGCCAAATCCCTTTGCTATGCCGAATCATGGCAAACCTAACACCCGAGTCAAGATTGCGGTCGATCCTCTACCGTCACCGCCCAAAGCTACTGTGCCCACAAGCCCTGTTAAGCAGCTTGCTTCCCCAATCACAGTAATACCGGCCAAGCCAGTATCTATGGTTGATTCCGGATATCATGGGAGTCAGTCTCAAGATTCGATGCAAATAGACGAATCTATGGTTCCAGATGAAGCAACACAACCGTTTAGCCCCGAGGACAGCACACACCCAGATCATGTAGCCTCTCGAGAGTCACCAGTACACACAGACATGGAGAGCCCTTCACACCCATCATCAGATCCACCCCGAGAGGCAGATGCCGATAATTCACTTACCCAATATCCCATCGCTTCAACAGAAGCGGAAACTTCATCTACCAAGAAATCCTCTCATCATGAAAGTACAACGCCCGCGGGCTCACCTGTGCAGTCCCTTGTCTCGGATGTAGAAAGGAGTCCAACGCCTGCAAAGATTCCCGAAAGCAGCCATACCCCATCTGCTGAGCCGCCGTCGGCGGATCCTGACGCAATGGAGACGGTTCTAGATGAGGGCTCACGGTCACCTTCTGATGGTTCAAGCCCAATTCGGCCCATTGTCAGGAAGAGCAGTCTTAACTTTGCTTCCTTACCTGCACGAGAACCTATTACCCACAAAAGCATTGGAAATCGTATTTCAAGAACAAGCCATCTAGATCAAAATCGCGGGAGCTATTACCGTCACACCGGAGGGAAAAGCCTTGGGCGCACGAAGCAAGATCTAACAGATGATGAGAACGATGACATGGACATCGACGATATTGCAGCTCCTACGCAATCGCAAGTGGAGGTGGACGATGCAGCCGTGCACAATAAGACATACACGCAACGTCTTCAAGATCAAATCAGCAAGCTCGGGAAGCCTCAGACCAACACCCAACAAAGCTTGAAAGGAATGATGGATTCTACGCCAGACGCGAATGTACCTGCGCCGCCCACTCCATCGGGTAAGCCAATGTCTTCACGAATGAAAACAGCAATGACACCAGGTGCATTTCCTGAGGATGACGACGACGATTGGATTGAACCTCTTGGAACTCCTGATGACGCTTCCAACTTCAAGAGTCCCCGTCCCGGCATCCCTAAGAGTTATACGGCAGACGTGATGGAAGGCGTTTCTGGCAAAGAAACTATTGGTGAGCAGGAATTTGCAGTGCCAACGGCGCCTGCTCGAGCTGGCCATAGCAAGTCTCCCCAACGGTCTCCTGTGTTATCAAGAGCTGCCGGTGTATTCGGACATCAGGCATCGAATTCAGTCCCTGTTTTCCCGACCATCAGCCAGGATCGTAATGATGATCAGGATCCCAAAAAGGCTATTTCCGTTTCGAACCCAAGAGAACTTGCGACGGTTACAACGGAGGGCCGACCTGCAACCCCTAAATCTCCATCACGCGGACTGAATAATAGTCCTCTGAAGCAGGTCAAGAACAAGCTGTCCTCTATCCTGAAGAGTTCAAAGGGGCTTCTAGCTAGTAGCGCGGCAATTAGCGCAGAAGGCAAATCCTCACTCCTTTCTCCATCTGCTACTCGGTCGGGTCTAAACCCAGGTACCTCTACAGAAACACCCGCATCACCATTCGTCAAGGAATCTCAGCCCCTCTATCCTGACATATCTCGTCAAGCCGCCGAGGCGCAGACGCTTGCAAGCACAACAAGTCTGGAGCAAAATGGGGGAAGACGGACAAGAGCATCTGCAGAGAGGGAAAAGGCCGAGGAAAAGCGCAGGAGGGATGAAGCTGAGGAAACACAGCGGTTGGCCGAAAAAATGGAAAAGATTGAAATGGAGCGTGAGAAGGAGCGCGAGAAAGAACCCGTACTTAGCAAGGAACAGGAGCGTACAGCGAGCGTGGAGAAGCAAGCAGCTGCTCAAAAGGAGCAAGAAAAGCGAGCTGCTATTGCTACCCCGGGCAATATCCCCAAAGCAGCTAAGGGCAGTCCCCGAAAGTTCAAGACACCAGGTGTCACAGATAGCCAGGAGACCGATGATCCTAAGATGGACAGGAAAACCGTGGATATCGAGATGTCCGACGCACCGCCTCCCCCTTCGACCTCTCGTCCAGCAGCCCCTCCATCAGCTATGAAGGCGAAGGAAATCAAGCGACCCATTAGGCCGGCCAAAGAGCCGATGAGTAAGACGAAGCAAGCGCCTACGGTAATTCGTGTTAACATGGGTTCTCAACATACTCAATATAACCCCGCCAGCAGCGCCTTTTCGTCAAGCCTACACGATTCCCAGCGCAGCAAAGCCAGCCAGCCACCGCTGCAAACGAAGCCCTCTCTTCAAAGCCTCAAGAGCTCAACATCATCCACCGGACGGCCGAAGGCTCTTGAAGCTGCAGCTAGAAGGAAAGAGCAGGAAGAACGCGAGGCGCAACGTAAACGGGACGCGAAAGCAGAAATGGATCGAAAGCGCACAGCCATGCAAGAAGAGGAGAAGCGTCAAGAACAGCAACGGAAATTGGAAGCTGAGCGCCGAAAGGAGGAAGAGCGGAAGCCGGCACCGGAGGCGAAGAGAAACGCACAGAGGCAAGCGATGCTTGAGAAGGCAAAGCAAACCAGAGCTCCGCCACCCGCTGTACGGAGTCAGCCGGGAGGACCTCCAGATTATAGCAGAAATGAAGCGGGCTCTTCTCGGCCACAGTCGCGGATGAATATGGCTCCTCGTTCTCAAGACGATACCAGCCGGCCTGTCAATGCAGTCCTTTCGAATGGTGCTAAGTCGCAATCAAAGCGACCATTGCCGCAGGAAACCGGTGACGACAATACCCCCCGTCCGACCCAAAATCGCAACGGAAACGGCTTTCAACCGAAAGAATCCAAGCGTATGCGCATGACAGATGAACTCAATGATCCCGCTGGGAATGAAAAGCAGCCGAGTCTAAAGGGGGCGCCTGTGCGCCCTTCTGGTGGCCTCAAGAAGGTAAGTCGTCGAGAGGAATAGAAATTCATTCAAGAGAAGACTAACGTAAGAACTAGGAGTTGCCTGCTAAGTCGATATTCGCCGCTGGTTACACGAATGCACCACCGCAGGGCGTGACGAGAGATCTATTCAAAGCTACCGTCACAAACCAGCACAACACTCACATCAAGACAGCGCACCCGTTAGATATGACACAATTATCCAAAGGAGCCATTCCATTTGCACCTAACCCACATGCCACGGGCGGGCCTAGCAAGACACCGGCACGGCCCCCGGGAATAGCAGCTGCTAAGTCGGCAGCCAAGTCAGCAGCACGGTCATCTCCCAGGTTCCAGAACGGCGAGTCAATTGAGTTGCCAGAGATCAATACCGACGATGAAGACGAGGATGAGGACGAGGATGATGGTGGCGGTGGTGGTGGCAAGGGCCTGATTGCGGACTGGGCTGATTCCCCTAACCTCCGGCAGGCGCTTGTGGAACAGGAAAATAAGAACCCGTTCGATGTGTTTGGGGCGCCGGCCCCCCTTAACATGGAGGAAGTGTTCGCTCGGAGCAAAGATCGGTTCCCTAAGTTCCGAGCCCGGACATCCAGCGCTAACTGGAGCGGGCCGGATGGGTTGAGCGAGGAAGATATACGGAAGGACCTAGCAGCACGCGAGAAAATGAGACGAGAGGGTGGGTGGTCTTACGACATGGGGCGCGAAATGATATGAGATTATCACGGATTCAGGTTCTCGCTGTGGCAAGCCATATTGTAATACGCCGTGGACAGAGGATGGCGTTGTGGGATGACTGAGGGTGGAGGGTCAATAGTATCGAGCGGGTATCGGATTATCCACGATACGAAAGGGGTTATGACCTTCGTGTCTTTTTTCCCGTGGCATCAATGCATAAGCTGGGCGGGTTTAGGTTTGATGGGGAAAGCCTTTTCTCATGGTATAGGATACACATGGACATAGACAATAAGTCATAGAATACTACAGTACGTGAGCAGGCAGGCGACGGGTTGAACACGTGGGCGTGGGGGAGGGTCAGGTTTGAGCATTGTCAATCAAAGCACCGTCACTCTTCATGACTATCAGCTCGCTCGCGCATTGTGCTACTTGTTCAAGAGAGAGGGACTGTTCAAGTTTTCTCTTCTCGGAATATGCAAAAGAAAGGGCATGGGCATGTATCTTGTGTTAGTGAATGTAGTGTAAGTGGATTGTCTGCCCGTCGCAAGCCCCGTGTGAATAATTCATAGGGCGCATTCATAAGGACTCCATTCCGATAGGTAGATGCTACTGGATAGATAGACAGCCTGGACCACTTTATTGAAATTAACAGCAGCAGGTAATAGTCCAGGTTAGCTCGCGGTAATTGGCCGTTTCTCTGACGTCATTGGGAAGGCGATGGCCTGCCAACCCGTGGTTTGTTTGGTTTTGGTGGGGTCTCGACTGCTTTCCTATCATACCCAGGGCGAGAATTACCCGGCCCTAGATAGCTAACCTAGCCGCTGGTGATGACTTGAAGATTCTCGCGTTTCGTGATTCGGCGTAAAGGTACCTAAGATGGCTCAGCATGGCCTGGGGAGTGAGGAGAAACCGGACTGCGCTATGATCAAGCCACGGCGACACCGTGAGACTACGTCCCCCCTGCCCGGAGTCGACTTGCTGAGTGCGCGACGTCGGGCCCCTTACGACTAGTTCATGGGGTTCCACTACACGACGCGGACGCGGTGGATGCCTTATGTGGTCGTGTTTCTGGTGGCTTCTAGCTATCTATTGGGTCTCGTGATTCAGGCGAGTTGCCGTTGTTAGTGGCGGCAAGATGTGTAATAGTGCACAGCCTACAACAAGAGCATGTCGGGTTTAAGCACCGCACCCTTACACTGGTTTGACCTGCATACGTATTGCTCATTGTCCGGCCGGGGGGCCAAGTGGTATCCAGGGTTGTGGAGTTGTCCGGGGTTGTTGAGTGGCCGAGCAGTGAGGTCGAACACGACATGTGCCTGCAAATGGGTAATGGACATTTACGTAGTCCGCACAGACTGTATTTACACATACGATAAGCCTGGCGTGCCTGATTCCGAGAGGTGTGTGGGCCTGACGACAAGAGGCCTCATGCTCATTTGAGGGAAAGACCTGCGCATGTGCCGTGGCTTTTATCTCGCGCATCTCTCCTGACCTTTACTCCGTGCTCTGCCTACCTGACCTCTAGGCTCGCCTTGCCTAACCAATCCAACTTCTCCCCTGCTATCCGGCAAATCAGCTTCCTCAGGTATCTTTGTCGCCTCCACCTTCCTCGTGTGCGCTGTTGCTAAAGTTAGGCTCTTGCAAGAGGTAGGTACAATGCATTTACTTGAGTCCTACACATCCCCCAAGTCGCTGGCGGTGTATCTGGATGTACCCGGCGCATCGGCGGTACGTGCGTGGTATGCCCGTAGGCGGGTTAGGTACCTATCGGGTACATGGACCTGTCATGGCGGGCCGTGTCTGCTACCGAGAACACCCCGCTACAAGATACACCGCGTCAGTGCACGGCCCATGTACAGGTGCTGTACCTATCGTCCGCTGTTCCTCCACCAACCCCCCTCATGCCTCTCCCTGGAGTACCCTGACTTGCCCTGTGCCTGTCTTCTGCCCAGTTCCAACTCCATCAATGTATTTTCCCTACCCTCACCTCCTCTGCCTTCCTGTCTCTCATTCAATACATTCTTCTCGTTATCGCTACTAATGACCATCCGGCAGTCAAGCCACTCCCCGTGACCAGCACCCAGCTTGATGCCTTGTCTTGGCACATGATGTGCTAGCTTGCAGGGGCTGTTGTTGACAATTCTGATTCTCGGATTCCTCGACAGGACAACCCAGGTAAACAACATTTTGCGCACTCCGCCAATCCCTGCGATCAACCACCAATCCTCCATTCCCGCCCACAACCACCTCCAGCTGTCTCATCTTTCCCTTCTGGGATCTGTTTGCGGCTCGGGATTCCCATCCAGCATCAACCCATCGGCCATTGGCTCGACCAGCTTGCATCGACATACACACTTCTGCCTTCGATCTTGATTCTAGCTGCCTTCTCCAATGATCGTCGGTCTTCATTTCAGGCTTACCCCTTCCATCTTATAACAAGTCGGCGACTCTCGCCAATCACTTGTCGCCATGCCGAAGTGGGATAAAACACGCAACTATTACGCCGACCTCGAGCTGTCGTCCTCGGCATCGTCCGATGAGATTAAGAAGCAGTTCAAAAAGCTAGGTATGCGGCCAACGTCCATGTCCATTCCCTATCGGTTAATGAATGCTTTCTGACGGATTATTCCAGCCCTCAAGTATCACCCCGACCGTAACCCGGGTAGAGAAGCGGAAGTGAATCCGAAATTTCAAGTCATCCAGTCAGCCCACGAAATCCTGTCCGATGCGACCCAGAAAAGGCAGTATGACGAAGCGCGCCAGACCTACGCGAGCCGGTATCCCTCCTCTGCGGGAGTAAAAGGGAATCCATGGCAGAATGTCTCCAAGGCTTACCCAACACCTCCACGACGACAGCCTAGCTCGCAGACACGTCCAACGTCAGGTGGCCAACGTTACGAGAGCTTTACCGCCAGTATGCCGCGGAATCCACGGCCGCGAGCGTACGGAGACGATACGCAGTTCCGGCGGAACAACGCAGATGCCTGGGATAGCATGCGACCTAGTTCTACACGTCGAACCAGTCAAGCACCTCCGCCTCCCCCGCCTCCTCCGCCAGGGAGAGCGGCGCCCGGAAGAGCACCCACAGCTCGCGATACAAGGCCAGAGCCTGTACCTGTTCCCCCACGGACCGCCTATCAAAAACATAAAGCGGAGGCAGCATTCGGTACGACTAAGAAGGCTGGCTTCACTCCCAGATCGCAGGGTGTAGCCGATGAGCCTCCAGTAACTAACAAGAACTATTTCACGAATCGGACACACTCATATTTATTTACCGAACCAGATCCTACGCCGGAGACTCCCGCGTACGAGGCCACCGCGGCTCCTCCTACGAACCCGCCTGCGCAATCGGATGATCAACCCACAGACAATCGTCAGAGGACTCCTTACCATACCCCAGGTGGAGAAAAGACCAGCCTATTCGATAGCAGCCCAGGTCTGGGACGTACTACTAGCACTCGCATGCCTAATCGACCCGCAATGCGCGGATTCCCACGTGCAAGGCCGCGGAGCTCTAGCCCAGCGAGAAGCTCGAGCAACGATGGCGGCTCTGAAGATTCGGTCGGCGCTGGGGCGGGTATTAATAGGGCTTCTAGTCGCGAAAACACGACCGCTCAACCCAAAGCAGGTGAATCATCTAAGCCGAAGACGCAACCGGCCGCCGATATCCCACCGCGACCAGCAAATGGTATTCATGGTACGCTATTAGGCACCCGATTAGCAACTTATTTGACGCCACTGACCAAACAATCTACAGGATCTTTCATGCCTAGCGCAAGTACTGCTCAGCGGAATGCAAATGGTCCTTCAGTGTATGCTCCACAGATCTCCCCCGCCCAGTTTCCGTCACAGCCCAGTACTACTTCTCGGCCCAAGATGTCTAGTGAACACACAATCCCAAGGCAGGATTGGTCATCTCGCGTTACGGGCTACCGCCTGCACTGCCCTTCAAGCGAAGAGAAAACTACCTGCAATTTTAGTGCTCTGCTTCCCATGGAAATCCATCAAAGAATGACTGTCGATCATTTAGTCAGTCGCCACGCTACGGCTCCAAAAAGCGGCGGTGGAAATGGAAACGTGGCACGCGACAAGGCACAACGCACATCACATAATTCTACGACCAACAGCCGGAACTTCGATGCTAATGGTAATCGTGACTCTAGCTTTAACTTCACTACGCTTGGATCCGACGCGAGCAGCAATAGTAGTGATTACAAGACTTTCACGAGAAATAGTACCGAGAATATCAATACGAGATTTGTCGACGACGAGTTCCTCGATGATTGGCAGTTTAAGGCAGGATCTGCCTCGGCTAACGAACTAAACACACCCTCGAGGCCACGGCCACAATCTCGTAACCGTCCTCTTCGTCGACAAACACCGTTGCCGAAGCGTACTTTCTCGACAAAGGCAGCTGGGCAACCAGAAGCTGCAGGTGAGGCCAATGCTGCTAACTCCAAGTTTGAGTGGAATGAACGAATAGGACCCGAGCACTTCGAGCCACAGCCTGCGAATAATGGAGCCACATCTCCAACTAGACGTGCCAACTCAAAGAAATCGAAGTCTGTCAAAATGACCGCAGGTACGGCGGCAGTTGTTGATGAAGACAGCGAAGAATCGCAGGAGGCCTCTCGACCCTCAGGCGCTAATCCGCTCGGAACAGATGCTATGGATATTGACACTCCAACACCGACGAAGACGGAAGAAATTCCCCAACCTGCCAATGCAAATAATGCAAATAGGGCACGGAAATATTCTGCCGAGCCTCACAGAGAAGAGTGGAGAGCTGGGGATGTCAACGGTGTTGGCCCAAAGGCCAGTGGTCCAACGACAAGCAATAACAACTCGAAAGCAAATGTGCCGGAGACCAACGCCGGTCAGTCGGGAGCGGATACCACGAAACAATTCCCTCCTCGGCACGGTGGCTCAGAGGATACCGAGGAATTTGTCGCATCCTTTTCGGATTGGAAGAAGGTTGAGCCGTTCACGGGTCCATCGCCGAGCGGATTGAAGTCGTTTGATGACCTCAAATCTACCCTCCCGTTTGAGAGCCGGCCATCGGAGCACATCCCTCCTGACATCAGACCCACTGCCGGACTTTTAGCAGTCCCTACACCCCCTGTGGCTCCCCGACTTCCGCCTACCATGGCTGTGGCAGGCCTCCGACCGAATGCTTCATCGTTCAGGAAATATGCACAGGATTTCAACAACTATATGTTCAAGTGGGAGGCTTTCAATAACGAGGTGGTCACTCATCTGGCGGCCCGACGGGATAAATTCCGATTGCGATGTTTACAGCGCGGCGCGAACTGGCTGGAGAACGGCGCATCTGATTATCTTGTGGAATTAGACCAAGATTTGGATGTCCAGAAGAAGTACAACGATGCTTTTATTGAACACCGAAAGAGAGTCGCGGAATATCTGGAGTTCAGAGACCGAGTTAAGTAGCGCGGCTCTTACGACATACACGGGGTGGGATCCCCATACGCATGCTACTAGAAATAAGCTATTACGGGGTGTTATTTTCAGAGACTTCGACTTTTGACGCTGAACGATGCTGGCAGCTTGAAATAACAGGACGATTTGATGCTCTGGCGGCTTTTGAGAACAGGCCTGCTACATTTGGGCACAGACAGATCTACGTTGTTGTTCACGCCTTGATACATGGTTGGTCCGGCTGGTCGGCGTCTTAACGGATGGATAGAAAGCATGGTCTGCGGGTATGCTGGGCGAGAGAGGCGTGAGGCGTTGACTTTTCTTTTCGGGATTGCTATTTTAATGCTGCCAGCTTACCCCCGTCGCTTTATTTCAAAGGAGGCGGGCCGCAATCTGTTAAGGGAAGCAAAACTAGACACGGCTGGCACAATCGCTGAATTACGAGTCATACGAACATAATTATTTCACACTTTCCGGGAGATGGTCGGCATTTTTCGTTGCGCTCAATTGCCTTTATACCCGTTTACGGCCTTGAGATTAGAGGATGGCGTCGATAAGGTGGATCTATGTTTCATCTGATATTAATTTATCGGATGGCCTCCATGTCGGTGTCGCCTTCGCTCTCGATCAGTCTTTGTTCTTTTATTTTTCTACTTTTTCATTTCACTAGCCGTGGACGGGGGTGTGCCACCGATCATTTTATCAATTTTCTCATTCACGACGAGAGTCCTGGGAGGATCCCCTTCACGTTTCACCGTTGATGATCACACCGATAACGCTATCGGCGGCGGATTTAAAGGTTTAAAACGGACTCAGGGTTTATATCTCGTCGTGGTCTTGAATTCTCGCGCTTCCGGCATCTCTTTCTGTCATGTCTCCCCATCCTGTTCTCACGGCTACGTGCTGCCCGAGACATGTGGATAGGGAGGTCAAGGAGGGACGGACCTCGTATAGGTACTGGAGCCCCTTGCTCGGCTGGTTTCGGTCATTAGGCTATGGTACGGCTGTCTGTGCTTCGAACCGGAACTAGATGTTGAATTGATAGCCGGAAGACGCAGTGAGAAGAATTGAGAGGGAAATGGGTAGAGCGGACGTGGAACGGAGAACAGGCGAGGAAAGGAGTCGGCTAGATACGTGCGTACATGTGTTGATTGAAATGTGCCACGAATAGGTTTCTGAGATACCAATTGGAATGCTTTTGCCTTCCTTTTACTATTCTTGTGGTGTTTTTGTGAATTGCCTGTGATTCGTGATTCTATTGCCTATGGGGGGTGGCGTCTTGGAGTACCTGATTGTCTTGACGTTCTCTTTTGATGAGGAACGGCGGGTGCCTCTCGCCTTGACACCATTGTCAACACTTCAATTCCTCCGCCTATGAATTCATGTGAATTCAAGATTCAAGAATATAAATAATCTAGAGCAGATCGCCACTCAGTCAGAGTTGGGCCTTTCGTGTTGTCCTATGAGACTGAATTTCTACAGTCCATTCCGTGGACGTGCACAACTTATACTCAGCTCGGCCGTTGATTGTAAGCAGCAAGCTGGACACCAGAAGCCTGAACTTATATATGAGTGAACAAGAGCGATTAGGTACAAAAGCCTATGCTATTGACGTGTTGGTTCGCGTGAGCACCCTAGGTCTGTATCGGACGGATCGCTGAAGGCCCCTATTCATCCATCTCTACGTCCGTACAGCCTAGCTTACAGTCCCTCGGGACACCTCACTTGCAAGCGATCGTTGTAAAGCGCAGCTCAAGGTGAACCGCACACGCACGATCCCTCTCACGAGCAAACACGACGAAACTCTCCCTCGGTATGCTCCCACAGCTCCTGCACCAACCCTTTGCTCCGCAAACCGACAAGAATCTCCGGCGCGGCCAGAGATGCGCTTTCGCAGTCCGCCAGAACCGTATACATACCGCTCCCCACCGTCCCGGACGAGCCTACAGCAACATCGACGCCGGCGCCCAGCGGCACGCCGCCGCAGTCCGCGGCGTCGGCAGGCGGGAACCTCGAGGATGTCGCCATATAAAGCTGCCGCTCGCCGCAGTCGTCAAGCGGCATGAAATTCGTCTTCCGCAGGACGTCTTCGGGCAGGTAGGTCACGAGCTTAGTCCGCACGGGGCCGGGCCAGTTGTGGACGAAGGCGACGTCGGGCGCGGTCCGCGCCACGGCCTCGAGACCCAGCGTCATCAGGCTCGACATGTGCCCGCGCAGCTGGTCCACGGGAATCCTGAGCGCGGGGAAGTCCGTCGTGTCTAGCTCGCCCTCGGAGCCTGCTGCTCCTACCGTGACGACGCGGCGGAGGGCCGGCGCGGCTTGGAGGAGCGGGAGGAGGTTGGTGATGAAGCGGGTGCGGGCGTAGTAGACCAGGGCCGTGAGTAAGTGGATGCCCTCGGCTGTTTCTGTACTTGTGTCTTAGTATACATAATACAGTAGAATGATACCCGTTACAAGCCCGTAAAAGCGACTCGTCGGCGATAAAAGGGGGACGTACTACTCCGATCGAAGCTAGCGACGCCACAGCTGAGGAAGAGGATATTGATGGTTTTTTCTTTCGCCTTGATTTCCTCGCAGATCTCATCCACGACGCGGAGGAGGCTCACGTCGCCTTTCCGGAAGATGTACTCGCCGGCCGGGTTCAGCGCCTTGCACTCGGCCACGATGCGGTCTGCGGCTTCCTGTGTGCGGCCTACGAAGTAGGCCCGTGGGCTGGGGACGTGCTGGGCGAATTTCTTCAGGGCCGCCTCCCCGATTCCGCTGGTTGCGCCTACGAAGACGCCTACTAGGTGGGCGGGCAGGGTGGTGGAGATCAAGGCGTTGGACGCGCGGACGGTGGGGAGGGAAAGCATTTTGGTGGATGGTTGTGGGAGGGTGTTTACATATATAGATATATGAAGTTTCTGGTATGATTCTTGTGGCTGGGTATAGATGTTGGTGCTGGTCGTTGGAGTGGTATGTTATATTATGAGTATTGGAACGGCGAGACTCTGAATAAGACGGAGGGACTACGTTTATATATATATGGAAATACTTATACCAATGTGCAATTTCTGTACACCCCGATCCACGAGCCGAGCGTGTATCATTAATCATCTCTACTTACGCGTCCGACCAGGCCGAGCGATCCATTCGGAGTTCTCATCCCATACGAACGCTCCGAGCGCAACAAAAGGAGCGCCGGCTTCGACGGGTGGATCCTAGCATTCGGCGTTTGCCTGGGTTATGATTGGCCGCAAAACGCCGACCGGGGAATCGAGGCGACTCCGTGTGCGAAGATCGAAATCGTGCTGACCGAAGATCCCAACTCCCTCTCTCTTGCTTATCCAAGGCCGCAACCGGTTCGGGTTCTGTGGTATTGTATTGCACTCACACACACGCAGCCATGACCCAACCAGACCAAGCGCCCTCGTCCGAGCTGCGCCGCCGCAAGACCCGCTCGGCCTGCGACCGCTGCCACCGCCAGAAACTCCGCTGCGTGAAGACGAAAGGACGGCCCGGCTGCAAGCGGTGCGCGGACCTGGACGCCGAGTGTCGGTACAGCCCTCGGGATCGCAAGGGCCGGGGTACGTCACGCGCCGCGGTACCGGCGCCGGCGATATTGGCGCCAGCAACACAGCAGGACACTGCACTCGACATCCCCGAGCTGGCCGGGCATGATTGGTTCGGCGCAGGGACGGGTAAGGAAAAAAAAACGCCGGAAGCCCTGCTGATTCTCAGGCCCGCTCGCAGTATCTAGATTAACGCCGCAAACCACAGGCCTCTTCGACGCGCAATGCGACCTAGACGGCGCGTCCCCTTTCTGGCCGGGGTATATCGCCGGGACCACAGATCCAGCCCCCGGCGAAGAGGTGACCGTGCATCTCCCATTCAGCGAAGACGGTCACATGGCACGTGAAGCGGCGGATCCCTACGCCCCTGTCTTCCCCAGCATCCACGAGCAAACAAATCCCGCAGAAGAAGCAACCCACCCGCCAGAAACCCCCTTCACCTTCGCCTCCACCGCCGCGCGCCTGAACTGTCTGAACATGGCGCTGAACGACTGCGCAAGCAGGCTCTCCTTCGGGAAGCCCCGCGCCCCGGATCCCGGGACCCGACAGGCGGCGATGATCGCGCTGGACGAGATATTCCGCGCAACAAACGACTTCATCAGCGTAACGAGGGCCCTTCCCCGGCGCGGCGCCCCGGTTTCCGCTTCTGCTTCTGCGTCTGCGTCTTCTCTCCGCCGGATCGATACCCCCGCCGACGAGGGCCCGGACGACGCGACGCTGTTCCTCCTGCTCTCGTGCCACTGCCGCCTCGTCGAGGTCTACGAGAGCATCATCACCGCCGTCAGGAAGTGCGCCGGCGGCTCGCCCCCGCCGCTGCCGGCTTCGGGGAGCTTGGTCTTGCCGCGGCTGCATGTCGGCGGGTGCGCGCTGCCGGCGCGCCGGGTGGACTTTCGCGGGCCGGGATTGCCGCGCGCCACGGCGGCGATGTACATGGTGCTTGTCGTGACGGTGATGTCGGAGCTGTGGGCGCAGGTCGCGGGCGCTCTCCGGGAGGGGATAGGGTTAGGCGGTGGAGTCCGCGTTGGCATGGCGGACTCGGCTTGGGACGTTGCTTTGCGGCGGACCGATCGCGTGTCACGGACTATAGAGACTGTTCAGCATTTGCTTTAGACGTGGGTTGTATTTTGTGTCTTTGCTAACGTTGGGGAATTTATGTCTCGTCTTCTTTTTATTGATGTCTACTTCTGTATAAAAGTGGAAAACCGGTTCTTGGCTCTGGCTTGCCTTTAATTGGATTTTTCTAATGGTTATAATAACCGTGTTTGCTCCTATGTCGGAGCCTGAGGAGTATTTGTTTCTCGCATGAGTATCTTTTGACCCGTTGTGTCCCTCTTCACACGACGCGCTGTAAGCAAATGCTATGCTTGTTACCATCTTCGTTGACAAATGAATCTTCACGGCTCTCTTTATCGTCTGTCTTGTCGTGCTCTATCAGGCCGATAGCCTCAGATGAACCCTACTTCTGGCCCTCGCCGGGTGCGCATGATATAAGACCTTCAAGGCTGTCATCGGTTGTCTAACCTTTGCTCTCATCCCCACCAAGAACTCCATCGACGGAGTCGCTAGCTTCGCCAACACACTCACTATCCGCATTCCCAACATTGAGGCCAAGATGTTTTCCCTTTTCAGGATCTTCGTCGTTGTTACCTTTCCAATCGGCAGCTGGCATTTGAGGGACCGGCGCGTTGGAACTCGGAAGACCGGCCTCCGCCTCTTGGCCGCCGCCTTCAGGCACGACCGACCTCCAGACGACAGCGATCCTGTCCGCAGCACGGGTGCCCTTCTGACTGGAGCCCTTGATGCCATCCAATTTATCCCATTCGATCTCAAAAACGCCGGTATCGTCGGGTACCCCGTCCTGTTCGGGCCCGTTACCCTCGAAGAACGCATTGAACCAAAAATGGGCGACGGCCGTGACCATAGTAAGATTCATCGACTTTGGCAGGCGGTGGCGCCGCTCAAGTGTGATATTCACATCACTGTTATGAATCCTTATAGGTTTTTGAGGCTTCATGATGACTGCCATCCCACCGGGCTCTAGGTCCATGCCGTCACTGTGAGGCGATGTCGGCACAGCCCCCGATGTTCCAGTGCCGGATGTTCGAGATATGAGTCTAGGTGCTTTCTCAGTAGTAGACGATTTCCCCCCTTCTACCGAGATTAACGAGTCGTTATTATCCGGCGCTATAGTCGTACCGTTGATGCTAGTTTTACCACCCGAATCTTGCTGTTTGCTCGTTGAGCTCGAGCTAGAAGAATCCGGACCGTAACCTGCCATCTCATACACCATATCCATCAAACCGGAGCCGCTAGGCGCATTGCCCTCAACGACCTGGCGTTCCTTTCTCGTAAAAGTGTGGAAGACTTTAATTTTCTTGCCTTGCTCCACAAAGCCTTCGACGGCAAGCCTGACGCCATGCCGGAGACCCCACGCATGAATCTCGATGATTTCGAGCTCGCGATCAACGTACTTGTAGCCTCCTCTGGTCCAGCGGTCAACATATCCTAGCCACCGCAGCTGGCTCGGAATCGAGACTCCCGGCCCGAAACCTGGTCTCATCCGCCTCTCCGTGAACCTCGCCGTAGCTTCTTCCGGCGTCCACCCGCGCTCAGCAATTAAGTAACTACACGCGATCGTGCCGCTCCTCCCCTTGCCAGCTTTGCAATGCACGACAGCGACTCGTCCATTCTTCTTGCCGTTCGAGCCATCAGAGACATGCATTGCCGGCTTGGGTTTGGTTTCCGAAAAATGGGGACCGTCAGTCTCTAACTCATTTCCATCCAGCCACTCCCGCATGCCTGCTATGATCATAGGAACCAGCCGGAAGGGTGGCGGGTGGTGGTCAGGCCAAGGGTAGTGTTTGATCCGGTTGTAGACAAGCTCGTCCGGATAGCCCGTTCCTTCAGCTCGGAATTCCCATATGGCCCAATTCGCTCCGTGCTCAGCATCGAGAAACTCGACAAGGCGGTCGAGCGGGTTGCGATAGGCACGTTTCGGGTAGGTCTGTGAAGGGCCGGAGCTAGACCAAAATGCTGGTCAGTCGTTTACCTTTTTTGTTTGTGCCCATGGGTTAGACGGTGAGTGGAGACTTTGCCATACGTTGCGATTATATTGTCCGTTACATAGCACAAATCTAGCCCGGCCTCAGGGTGTCTGGCGCGAGGCCCTGCTACGATCTGCCTCAGAAAGGAGGCCATAACTAAGCATTGTCGACGAAACAACCAAATAACGAGGCAGGTCGCGATTGCTTCTCACGAATATCGGCAGGTGGTCCATGGAATGTGTGAGAGGAAGATTGACTGCCAGACAGGTCGTACCGAGGCAGGGTATTCTTGTTTTGAGGCGCGACGCGTGGTCTTGATCGGTACCGCACCCTACGTCATTGCGCATCCTACAAGCCACAATGATGATGATCCGGATCAAGACTTTGAGTGTGCCCCGGATTCTCCAAACGACCTGGCGCTTTGCTGGTCAATTTCCATCAGTGGCGGTGGTTGTTGTCCTTGAAAGCAGTGCTTACGCTTGCGGCTTCACTAAAACTTCCCTACCATGAGAGCTGAAGGGAAGTGACGGGCCGTCATATATTTGGCTGGCCGTTTCGGGCCGCAGGGAGCTCCCTACCAGGATCATCCGGTTGCTTCCTCCCTAACCTAACCTAGCATCCTGTCGCGTCAACGCGTGCTTGTTTAGCCACGCATACAGTCTAAAAGGTAAGAAATTCTAACAGTTGCACCTTTGCTAAGGTTGAAGATAAGTTTAATGTGTTTAATACTTAAATGAACCGCCGGTCGATCTAGGAACGGTCAATCCGCTCAACATGAACTTCTAATAAGAACGGGTCATGCCCAGCTAGGTACATCGGATACCGATTTGCAACTGAAGTGACATCATTTTACGAAAACAAAGACCAGTCAATGATGACTTGTGGAACTTATATAAGAAGTGCTACGATCGTCAAGTATCATAACCACCTAAATAGCTATCTGACATAGGTAGTTATGAGTTGTGTTCATTGCTGCACGGTCTAAAGGAGCATAATATCAAGACAACCTCGTTCTACGAAGCATACTAGTAGCATATGAATCATTTGATTTCCCCTAAACCTATAGCTATACTGTCTGATCTCAGACGCTCGGTGGTAATTTTCAGCTGAGCCTCCATATAAGCCCAGGGAGTAGCATCGATGTATGGATGATAGCAGCTTGACACTACCCGAGCAAAGGTCAGGTAAACAGTTCACAGAAGCAGGAAGAAAAGATGCTATAGTGATGTGCTTGGGTGCCTCATTAGCCCTAGACCGACCTCCCGCCCTAAACTCCCGGAAGAACCCAGAATCAAATACTCCAGTCTACCAAGTTTTCCGCTCCTTCCATGCGTGATTCTGGATGCCGTTGTTATCTATTACCTGGGGGTGGTCATCTCCTTGCCGCATTCCTTAGTTCTGGTCGAGGCCCCCAGATATCATTACGAGCGGAACGAGCCCACCATCACCTCCGTCCCCTAGCCTGGTTGTCTCCGTCGCCAGGCGCCGCACCTGTTCCAAATGGCATCCGAGAGATTATGATCCGATTGTACTTAGGTTGTTTTCTTGGGGACACCAGAGCCACCGGTGTACCTGCCAAGATCCGTAGCGACGTAAAACTGGCGTGTAAATCCCTTGACGGCTTCCCAGACAGATCGTGCAGCCGGCGGGGTGCCTTGAGCGCCCACTATCGAATCCACGCGGATCTCCAACTCACTAAAAGAGTTCTGGATATGAGTGCTCTGGGCATAGCGGGCTCGAAGGAAGGCCGTGTACACCGCGAGAAGTACCCAAGAGCGGCTCCGGAACAGGAGAGCCGAAAGGAAAACGCGAGCCCAGAGGAGAACCTCGAGTGCCGAGACAACGGACATGGAGGCATCATAATAGCTCTTAACAAAAGATCCAATGGCATCGGCGAGGGGGTTGCCTTGAGGCCTGGCACCGGGAGCGCTAGTAGAGGCCTTGTTGGGCTGGACAGTCGGGATGACGTTGCTGCGTAGATACGTTGCGACGTGGAAGATGGAGTAGATGCCATAGGGCAGCAACGCAAGCGGATATTGAGGCGACATGAGCCACACGAGAGCCAGGGCTGTGAAGGATAGGCTGATTAGCGAGAAAAAACCGAGAGAGACGAAGAGAGTAATAGCGGACGAGACTGTGGGGATACTGTAGATAAAGTAGCATACCAAGATACTGGACGTTCTCGTCGGACAAAAGTCCTAGCGCACTGGGGACTTTGGCTCCAACCTTTTGTCTCGCGCGCAATGTCTTGTAAACGACTATGCCGTATGTGAGAGCAGCAGAGAGGAAAGACAGGCGGTAGGAGAATCGAGCCCAACCGCTATAGTAGTTGAAGGTGATGTACGACAAGGCGTAGCGGAAGAGGCATAGAATGAGAATGAGATGCCTGTCACGAAAACATTAGTATTCCGTTCCGCGCACCTTAACCCCATCCCCCCTTGATTAAGCGATACGAGCAAGCAACGGGCTGGGGGCGCTGAATTGGAACGAGCGGGATGCTTCTCTCGGAGGTCACGGAACTAGGCTCGGGCTATTCACGTGAAGGAGGTTGAATATTTGACATACCCGCTGAACCAGGCGACTATCGGGCGCATCATGACAGGTTAGTGACGATTCCAGGTTAGGGACCAACAGAGATATCGGCGGAAGTGAGGAGGACGGGCATACATTGCAAGGTTTGGGCGAGAGCTAGGAGTCTCTCGCCGAGAGGCAAATTGGCGGGCGGAGGCGGCGCCATGTTATCGACGATACTCGGGGAAGATTTATCTCGGCAAGTAATATAAAATACGACGATAAACTGTCCCGATACTGATGAGTTTGGAGTTGGGGCCAAACAAAAGGCGAGGGAGAAGAAAGTGAGGTGCCGCGTTTAAGAAGGGCGGGAGTGCGAAGCTACGAAGCAGTAACGACGACGATGCTGGTTAGGCTTATATGAAAAAGTGGCTGGAGCAGATGACGGGGCTTTTTGGCAACCGGGACCTCGAATTTCAGTGCGTGCGTCATACCCAAACCAGGTACCGGTGGCACTTTCGCAATTCCATTGGCGTTGGATTAGCTAATGGCAATATACATGACGTCCATTGCCTGGTCCATTGTGGTACTTCGCAGTGAAGTATCCATAGTGCAATGCTTCTGGTGAATATACTTTACGCCCCCGCCACATCTCGTACTGATTGCCTTATCGCGGATGCTTAATGTAGCCACTGCTGGCTGCACTCTGGGCAACGGGGCGCGTGGCGGAACCCCTCTATTCTTGATCTGATGCTGTGGCTTGACTACCATCAAGGCCATGGATTTATTACATAATGTAAGGAGCCGGCCAGCAACCCCTATCGTACCTGGTAGGTACCTCCTATCAAAGGTGGAGGTATAGTATAGCAAAGAGGTAACTATATCTCTTCGCCCTTTATTCGATCAATCGTTTCCTGAGCCATGCCAGTTTTCTCATACGGCAACGCACTGAAATAGCCGCTCCAGGCACTGCAGCGAAGAAGCCATGATAACCTCCCTCCCAAAGCTCAATCTCCACCTCCACATTTGCCCTACGAAGTACTTCGTGGAAGTTCTTGGCCTCGTCTCTTAAAGGGTCTGCGGTTCCCACTTCAATATAAGTCGGAGGGAAGCCTCGAACGTCTGCGTCCAACGCCCGGCCGGGCGCCTCGAAGATACTGACATCCTGAGCCCCTCGACGATCGCCAAGAGAAGCAGCCCACCCTTGGACTAGGTCCCCTGATATCAACATGTTTCCATCCTTGAACTCCTTATGAGATGTGGTGTTGCATCTATCGTCGAGTTGAGGCGCCTCCAAGAGGAGTCCATGGAGGTCACCGAGTGTACTGCCCGGTTTCTTACGCCTTTCATGACACCACTTCATGACCGTTGAAGCGGCAAATCCACCACCGGCGGAGGTTCCAAAGACAATGATCTTAGTCCGATCACCATATTTCAAGACATCATCCTCCTCGAGTCCGAGATGATCGTAGACCCACATCAAAGCGTCAAAGCAGTCATTTGTGGGTGCTTCACCTGTAGGCGACTCATCCGATTCGTTCGGTGAGAGGCGATAGTCGACACTGAGGACAATGGCGTTGAATTGCGTAGTCCACTCCTTTGCCCGTTCCAAATAACCTCCCGAGTAAGGCGTACCTCCATAGCGGCATCCACCGTGAATGTAGAATATGCATGGGAGAGTTCCGAGCTCAGCCTCCCGGATTGTCTCCTTGTGAACGATGACGATGCCAACATGTTCGGCGATGACATTTTCGTCAATCAACTTCTGGTATTCTAGACCTTGGCACGATGTGTCCCTGGGTATATGTCGAACGTCCTGGCGTAATTGGTATTGATTCCACACATCGCTTTTTGACGGTATACCATTATTGCGCCTTGCCCGCTGAAAACGCCAATCCGCGCGTATTCCGTTCCCGTTTTCCTCATCGTTGTACCGCAGACCGGACTCAATTTCACTGTTCTCTCGCAACTCGGAATCGTATTGCGTTATGTATGGGTTCAGAGGTTCCTTGAGGTAAGATATTTGATCTGTAGACACCATAGTCATCTACTTATGTAGGTTCAGGGAATCTTCAGGAAAGCCGCACCCGGGAGCTATCTATAAAGACATTGTGTCTGCCTGGTTTGATATAGCGCCCACTTATATACGGCCTCTTTTTGTTTGACATCACGCCGTTGGATCGCTAAGTAAGAAGCACCCAGTGTGTATCGATGTCATTGATGTGAGTTTCGTAAGGATATGACCGGTTTCATATAAAGGAGCTGAGTATTCATTATTTGTGAATCATCGGCTTGATGCTGTTTCTCAGCAGGTTCCACGGGGTCTTTTCAGCAAAAGGGTCCAGGGAGGTTGTCGTACCGTCGGGGACTGGCATTGGTTGTCACAGCCTTGTAGTAGTATGTTCTCGCAGGAATGTGGAAGGTGATCGAGAAAGGAGTGTTGAGCTTCCAAATGGCATCTTTCTTTTTCTTCAGCGCAACACGTAGACGCGTGTGTCAGATCTCAACTTCGTATGCCTCGAGTTACAGCAGGCGACCATACAGCCGGCGGTGAGAAGTGACCCCCCCTTGGTCTTATATTGACTCTCATTGACTTTCTAGGCAATCAAGGGACGGCAAGTGATCGAGTCCCTATTCTAGTATTTCGGCACCGCAAGGTGACCGCAACAGTCATTGTGGAATGTAAAACTTCGAGACTGATCCGCGACTGGCTGACACGCAGGTACACGATCTCAAAGCCGCTCTGATTAATATTGATCTAGTCATATTTTCACACGGAATTACGCAGCCAATGTATGACATGGCTGACAAGATGACACTGTGGAACCAGGACCTCGCCATTTGAGGAACATATCGCAGAGAAAAGCATCTTTCCGGTGATGCTATATGATACCTGCCTCCTCCACTCGTACGAAGCATCCTATGCAATGGCACATGAGGCGTCAGATCGACAATGGACTAAGATCCGCTATTTCCCGTCACGCAGATGTAGGCGAATACAGCAACCTATAGAATCGAGATGGTAGGGAGCCGTCCCTCGCACAACACCACGACAATTTCCAAGGTCGGAAATTATTGTTTATTGGCACCTTTCTCTAACCTTAAGTGGTGGCATGGCGAGAGGGACAGCTTCAATAGTGCTCCAGCTCCTCTCGATTCTTATGGTCATTATTTGTAAAAGGACCGACAGGTCAAGGGAACCTTCGCCAAGACAGTTCAACTGTCAGTGCCATCGGCATAGTCTAGTCTGCCGCCCAATCATCATCATTCGACTTACTTATAGAACCTATCAACTTGTTCTCTCGATTTCTAGCACACCAGACTAGTCCAGGATCAGGGATCGGTAACTGTTTTCGCGGCGGCTGTATGGTCGTATACTTACCTATCAAACATGGCGATGTTCGGTTGTGAAAGAGTGTTCGGTACTACACTGAGAGTAAGGAGCCTCGTAGATATATCTAACAGAGGGCTCAAAACAGCTTCACGATACCGCCCGACCTAGTCCTATTACGATTGCCAATTATTGCCTCCAGGTTGCAACTGACCAAAGATCGCGTCTGCAACTGCACGGAATCTATTTGGCTCCGGGGTCGATCTCAGCTGAGTAGTGCTGTGAAGAAAACTGTCGGAGCTCTATACTAATTGGTTTCTGGCGGTCAGATCATACCTATTCTTGCCTTCCACCGGGAGGCCGCCCATACTATGAGCAAGATCTACAACAACAGATATTCCTCCGAGCCGATTGTTCCCCGATAGGTTTCCGCTTGGCCGTGGTGCCGACGGGCAACAAATCGAACGCGAGGAAACCGAGCTACTGTACAATGCCTGCGCGACTCGCGACTCCATACACAGACACATTCATTTCGCCAAGCGATCCCACCGTGCCTGACGTGGAAAAGGTGGCTATCTCAAATTCGCCGTACATCCCGGGCCCGAGACAGCGCGCTTCTATCTCTGACCGCTCGCGAGGTTTCCCAGGACGGGGAATCAATGTGGCAGCGCTGAAGCGCAGGCTACGGCGTCGTTTTGGAATCCCACCCACTCATTTTCCTAGCAACAGGGGTTGTCTTCCGAGGCGTACGTCAACGTCCAGTTTTTCTGACGGCTCTAGTTATGCAAGACTCATTAGCTGAGATATAGGTCGAAAATTGAGTATACCTATGGCAGCCTGGCGTGCCGGGTCCCCAATCAGTACCTACCGCCTGGGCCTCGAGGTGGCCGCATCATGCATAGAAGCGTCTTGCCCGAGTTTTTACATGACGATGGTGGCGACACCGCTAGATGGAGCGCCCGTAGTGTAGGGTAAATTTGTCTTGTAAGCCGGCTGGGCATTATCTTTATGTAGGAGGACGGATACCATTGGCTTCTACATGGTATTGTCCAAAGGACGAATGAGATACACACCTGGGTAGGAGAGAAAAGCAGACAAGTGGCACCGCCCACGTGCTTGCCGGACCTTTCCAATCAAAACAACCACTTCCAATCAACGGGCCTGGGAAGCGCTTATGCGTCAGCCATCAACCAGGTCGCCGTGTAAAGAGCGGCAGGGTTGTCTCGAAGACCAGCGAAACGTGAAACTGCCCAGGGCTATCCGAACAAAGAATCAGGCGTCCTTTCAGGGCGTTTTCATCGCGAATGCAAGGGGCCTGCTTGAGATCGTCGACGCCCTAATGTCGTTGGCTCGGCTGTATGCCATCGCATTGACGCAGTGTACTAGTTCAACGTGTGAACATAACGTCGAGAAGCCCCGGGTAATATGGATGGGATGGCGGCGTCAGCCGGCTATATTTCACTCCCACCACGACGAAATACAATGGGCCCCGGCACGAAGCGCTGTTCCAAAATTCCTGCCAATCATGTCATTGCACTTTATCCATAGCAAGGGTCAGCCAGAGTGAAGCCATCCAGCCGGGAGAGGAATTGATTTCCATTTCAAATTATGCAGGCGTTTATCCCGAGCAGTCGGCGCGAAGGGCCAACTGGCAGTGGCTGAAAGTTACCAATGAGCCCTACGTTGAGTAGATTGAGTAACCTGGCGGTGCTTTGGGATGTGAGTAGGAGTGGCCGTATCCTTGAAGACCAGCACACTCGTTTTCTCGACCCTCCGAATGGAAACTTGCCCTGAGCCAATTGAATGTGGCCAAATCAGACGCGACCTGCGTAATCACGATGCCCGCATTATCGTCCCATGCTGTCCACGCACGCGTCGCGGGATAACGGGATTTTTGACGGTGAGTATATCTCGTTAAGCTCACGGTGGGCTGGGTCACAAGTAGACTACAGATAGCCGAGGACGTTGTTCGAGCAAAACGGTGTGATTCTAAGGAGACTTGAAAAGGCAAAGGATCTGAAGTCTTGAAAAAAAAAACGCAAGGCACATTAGGTAGTAGAGTGTGTTTAATCTGATCTAGATAGTCGTGAAATACCCACGTCGATCAAATGGGTGATAATAAAGGGGGATAGCTTCGGGTAAATACATAGCTATTATACCCTTTATTTACATAAAGTTGCATCTATTCTATATTTTGCATGTAATGTGCATAGACAATTCGTATTTATGCAAATACACAGTAAATATATTGTTGAGAACCCTGGACTGGACGATCGGAGCACGTGATCTAAGGGGGTTACTTCAGCGCCCTGGATCCTCATTCTTTCCAGTTCCATCTCTTCCCGATCCATCCAATGACATACACCAACCCCAGCAACACGGGCACCTCAATCAAAGGGCCGACAGTGGCAGCAAGCGCCTGGTCGCTGTGTGGACCATACACAGCAACGGCGACGGCGATAGCCAGCTCGAAGTTATTACTGGCGGCCGTGAAGCTCTGTGTAGCGCCAAGCTTATACCCGAACCCCGCTCGGCGCGTCGCCCACAACGTCACGAAGAAGACGATGACGAAGTATAGCACGAGCGGGACGGCGGTGCGCACGACGGCCACGATCTGGTGGACGACCTGCCGCCCCTGGTAAGCGAACAGGATTATGATCGTGTATAGTAGGCCGATGAGGGACCAAGGGGCGACGAAGCGGAGGAAGACCTTCTGGTACCACTCCGGGCCAGCCAGCGCGCGTAGAACGAAGCGTGACACAATTGCGGCGCCGAATGGGATGCCGAGGAATACGGCCACGCTGGTGGCGACTACGTCGTAGGGAACGTCGAGTCCACCGGTTTCTCCACTGATGACGCGGATGAAGAAAACAGCTAGCGGTGCGAATAGGACGATTTGCAGGATCGAGTTGATGGCCACGAGGATCGCGCAGTACTCTCCGTCACCGCCTGCTAGGTCCGTCCATATCAAGACCTGATTGCCGAGTAATGTTGCGTTAGATACTTGGATGAATTGGGGTATATATCCCTCTTTGCCATTGTTCATTTTTGGTACTTACCATTGCAATACACCGGCCTAATCCCACCAGAATCAAGCCCGTACGAAGATCAGGCTGGTCAGGCAGAGTTGCCCACGCGAGAGCCAGCTATATTCGTGATGTATTAGCATAATCAATCATTTCATGGTATCTCTCCTCTTCTGGAAAAAGGCGATTGTGATAGGGTGAGGTAATGTCGAAGGGAGACCACGAACCATGAGAAACGGCGCCACGATCCAGTTCATGACAACGCTAAAGCCGATCTGTTTCCAGATACCACGGTGCGAGAAGACCTCGACCAGAGACTCGAATCGCACTTTGCAAAGGATGGGATACATCATGACGAGAAGTCCTACGGCTGCTCGAATGGGAATCATCAGTCAGATTACCAAGCCCTTATATCAGTCTTTTTCCGTGCCCTCCCTTGTCTCCTTACTCTCAGAAGTGTTTCGAGAGTATACATAATCAAGAGAGTCTTAGACGAAGGGATCCTAACAGAAAAGACATCATGAACAAGATATAAATAAGGGATGAGACACAAACGTACCAATGGGCACCGAGACTCCGACAAAGCTCCCCCGATTGAGCACCTCCTCCGTATGCGGGGCAAAGTTCCCTAATACAATGCCTATTATAATGGCAAGGAGGATCCAAAGGGCAAGGAACCTGTCCAGCCAGCCGAGCGCCTTTATCGCCGAGGTTTTTCTGGTAGCCGGTGGGTGGTCGCCGGAAGCATCCTGGGCCTCGGGGTCAGAGGCTGCCGAGATGCTGTGCCCCTTCTCATTGTCGACTTGAGCTATGTCCGGCTTGGCTTCTCCAGAGTTGGGGTATGGGTTCACCGGCGTCTTCTCAGCCATGATTGTGTTGGGATCAAGCACGTTTATAAGTAGAGGTGTTGTGGTCTTGTTGACGGAAAAGACTTCGGGATTGGGTATTTAGAAAGATGCAATTATTATAGGTTCACAATGATAAGTCGTCCACGTATGTTATATTCCTCAACATACCAGAGATAATTCTTAAACAATTTCACCTTCGCACATTCTGTAAGAATTCACGATTTATATAGGCATATCGAAGGGCATGTGGACTCCGGAGCGGTGATGAGGTGGAGCACGGGCAGAGGTATAACGGGTACCAGCAGGAGCCAATCAGGTGAGGGGCGTGACACACTCCGGACAACCGTTTTTCGCGGTCAAGAATTGCCACAATCTGGGGCACCTTTCTGGCCTCAGTTCTTTTACCGACAAGGTGATAACAATACAAGTGTGAAAAAGTAAACCCGGTAATTAGACGCTCATCTCTCGCGCAAATCCTTTCTGGATTTTTATGGAGAAAGAGATGGTATGCGTACTTACATAAGAAGTTTCGTGCAATGATCCCGTTGTCTCAATTATACTGTGATTGCTTCTCTGTGCTGATGATCATATGGATGTCCATATTCCGTAGCATCAACCCCGTCGTATAGAGGCTTATACTTCACAGCCCAGGTCCAGACTGCATTACCAAATCTCCTTCTCGCATCGTCGTCCTGTCTCAAACTGGCGTAATTTGTCAGCTTTGTAATGTAGGCGGCGAACCCAACCCCCGACTTAAATCATGATATGACATCCAGACAGACGTCTCGCAGCCCGTACTGCTCACCCAGCCTCGTCCATAAGCTGGAACAACCGAGTATTCTTAACATGACAGTCCGTAGCATCGCCGCACTTCAGCGCATTCCTAGCCCGCAACACGTCCCCATGGCCCTGGAAATCCGCAATAATGTTGGCCGCATCATCGCACGACGTAATGAGAGCGCGCGAGCCCCCAGCAGCATCAGGCCTAAGCCCCAACGTCCCAGAGCCCCCATCACAAACCTGGATACGAGGCCCGTCGTCCGAATTCCCCACATCCAAACCCACATTCCGTGAATCATCATGGTCAACGGGCCCACCCGCCGAAGTCCCAACATCCAAACCCTCATCCCGCCCATCCGCACGAGGACAAACCGGCGTACCGCCCCCTTCCGAAAGCAAACCCTCCAAAGCCCGGCCACAAGAAAGGGACGTCTCCCGAAAACCTGATCCCGACCCTTCCCCAGCCTGACGTAAAAACGCCTCTACCTCCCCCCTCCCCACCCCCTTAGCAGCAAGAAGCTCCACCAGCCGCGCATTAACCCACGCGACCTCGCGCGCGGCGCGCTGCATCTCGAGGGTAGCCCGGACGCCGCCGTCCTGAAGCTCACGCAGCTGTGCCTCCAGGTCAGCGAGGTACGCCTTCCGCCTCGCGCGCGAGCGTTGCTGGTTCTGGCGGTTCTGCGCGGCGTCTGCGGCTTGGCGGACCTTTGTGACGTTAGCTTCTCCGCGCAGTTGGGTAAATCAGTATAAGAAGCGTAGAGTTGACAATTGCCTGTTCATGGCTTGTGTCTAGAAAAGGGGAGGGAGATGACGGACCTTACGAGGCATCTTGGCCTGACCGATTTAGTATTATATGGGTAGAGCAGACAGGTAGGCGCTGAAGAAGCGGCTGACGAAGATGGAGAGCGGAAAATGCTCTATCTTGCTATAAGCCTTGCCATTCGCTTTGGAACATATATTGTCTTTCGGGAGTGAATATGGCGACAATGGTCTGGTTGTGTAGGTATTTAGATGTGAAAGAACTCAGATGATGTATTTCACTGAACGTCGAAGCTTAAACGCTTAGCCATTATGGTGCACCAGGGCCGTGCCTAGGCGCTTGAGGTACTGTGTCATGAACTGTACGTGAGGTAAGGTACAAGACAGCCATTCCATACATTATCATTCAGTAAGATGAACCGGAATACTACACCAGCGAATTTGGCCGTGGAGCTCGGGTTCAAAAACTTGTATACGTAGTTTATTTTCAAGAGTGATTCCTCGCCGGGTAGACGGTGGCGATTTGGTCCTCAAAGTAAATACAACGCTCGCTCTCTCCAATGGAGGGCTACCGAAGCCTTCTGAACGCGAGCTAACCACAGCGAAGGCGACGCAGCCCGAAATGCGAAATGGGTATCTTCCTAAAACGCCGTTCCATAACACGATCGAAACGCCTTCAATCGTAAAATGCATGTTGTCCTGCCAGACCAGATAGATGCAACAGTTAAATCAAACTTGGAAAAGTGAAGATACTGCGTGCTGCAAAGTCTCTTCGAATGTGCGCCAGGGGCTTGCTTCAGTAGTATAAGCCGATGCTACCGCCTCCACCACTGCCTCCGCCACGGCCACGACCTCGACCACCGTGTTCGTGGCGATTGCGGGGATGCCACCCGGGGTCATGGCCGCCCCGGCCACCATGCCCCCGACCTCGACCGCGGCCATGCCCACGAGTCCCTCGGGACCCCCGCGGCTCTCGGGGAGGAGCGCGGGGTTCCGGGCCCAGGTCGGCACGGGGGCGCTTCTCTCGGTCCGGAATCAGCTCTTCCACTTCTTCTTTCCACTCCTCCCATTCGTCCTTTGTATACTCGTTATAAGTCACCTTCTCCCGATATACTTCATGGGCGTCGAAAAGAAAACGGATGGTTCCCGGGTGTCCCTTTGACCTGCGCCCTGTGGTGCTGTTGGTTCCGGTGGGGCTCGGCGGGAACGTGAGCGATCCGGTAGAAAACGGACTCGGAAATCCTTCGCGCTCGCACTCGATACAAAAGTTCTGGTAGCGGGGAATCCGACGCGCATCCATCTGCTGATTGACCTTAATCTTGGTATCTATGAAGCTCTGAGAGTCGATATCTTGACCGAATAGAGTGGAGCGGTAGTGGTCTGTATAAAGGTCGAGGACGTCGAGCATGACCTCGGCTACCCACTCCTCGCACGTATAGTACTCCTTAGGATCTAAGTTTACAAAAGTATCCTCAAACATCCCGGTGACCAGGGCGGTGAGTCTGGCGACGGTAAAGGCGCACGTAAAGGACGTGTGCTTCAGCGGGGCGAAGGTCTTGTACATGTCGGCCCCAACCTTAAACGCTTGAACAAAGAAGTCGGAAGCTTCCGAGTCGGTGCCCAGAACGGCCTTGATGATCTTTGCGAGTATCTTGACAGGGTTGCGGACCTGAAAGTCGAATCTCAGGGTCTCGATGACCTGGCGCTCAAGGCCAATCAGCATCTTGGAACCTGCATCGAAGAGCTACGGAGAATTAGCATGAGCATTGACATGAGAAGTGAGTGCTCACTTTGTCGTCTGGGGTAGTAATACGATCCGGGTTTTTGAGGTTGTGGTTAGCACATAGTATGTCCCGGGACTTTTTTAATGTATCCTCGGATTTGCAAGCCACAAAGAGACATGTGAGTGCCGCCTCGGTCCACTGGTACTCCTTGGGATCAAACTCAAGGCGGAACCGATGATAATAACCACAGGCGGCGATGTAGGTGATGATAGGGCTGGCAAGTGAAGGTTAGTCAGTAGGCGGGCGACAAGACACCCCAGAAAGGGTCATTTCTCTGACGTATGTACATTTGCAGCGTGGTCAGACCGGGCACTCACAGTTGTAAGGCATTGCGAACGTCGTCTATGAGCTGAACACCCTGGAGACGGGCTGCTTCATCTCTAGGTATGTCGAGGTTCAATTCTGCCAGCTTGCGACGGATGGTGTTCTCATGGAGGTATGGACGTCCACATTTTATCAAGCCAATTGATGGGCCAGAAGACGTAGAGCCGGAGCCGGGGTCGAAGACACCAGCGACATCAGCATCGGATACGTCGTCCATCAGCGTGTCGGTCACCGGCATGTTGTGTTGTGGTCTCTCGGTGAATCTGAGGCTCAGTTAAAACAACATGAAAGCCAGCCCGGGATGGTATTTCGGCCGTCCGCGAAGAAGAATGGCTGCCAACTACTGGGCAAGTCCTGGCGCGCCGCGACGAGCGCTAAGAAGATCTTTAGCGTGGGATAAGAGATTCGCAGGCGGCCGATAGTTGAATTGCGACTGTTACAACGATGTGCATAGCTATACGCATAGAAATGCACCATCCGGTGCTTATCTAAATGTCATGTGCGTCTCGGGCTGCCGCGTCGATAGTTAGCTTCGAGAGCAACGTCATGAAGAGTCTGCCGGGAAATTGTAGTAATCTGACGTCTGTCTTATAGTATGAAGCCTCCAGAATTCATACCAGCTGAAGTGTGCTCTTCAAGACGTCGTGGCAGGATGTGCCGCCGCACGAACAGTTGGTACGAAGAACATACGAGTTACGCCTTATATGCAAATATAGAGGTTATGCGACTACACGCACAACTGGAGTATGCGCGAGCTCTGACATAATAACAACCCGCCACTTTAACCCATCCGCCCCGACTAACCTCTGCCTATACATCACACCTCTCTTCCGTATCAAACTCAACAACATTGCGTTCATAAAATCATCAGCGATAAACCAATTAGCCTCCTGCCATTGATGATATAAGTTGTACAGCATCGCAAGCGTCGAAATGCTCGCCCTTCGAAGTCTCCCCGTATTAGCGACAACATTCACACTCCTCTCGACAATAACAGCCAGCCCAACACCACAACACCAACAACCACTTCCCCCCAGCTCGTCCGAAGAAAATGACGGCACGCCGCTCCCGGTCGTCATATGGCATGGCCTAGGCGACACCTATAACGCTAAGGGGCTCCAGCAAGTAGGCCAGCTCGTCGAGGAGGTGAACCCAGGCACATTCGTGTACTTCATCCGGCTAGACGAGAGCGCCAACAACGACCGCACAGCCACCTTCTACGGCAACGTCACGGAGCAGCTAGCCAAAGTCTGCGCCGATCTCGCCGCGCACCCGATCCTCTCCACCGCGCCGGCCATCGACGCCGTGGGGTTCAGCCAAGGCGGCCAGTTCCTGCGCGGCTACGTCGAGCGCTGCAACGCGCCGCCCGTCCGCAGCCTCGTGACCTTCGGCAGCCAGCACAACGGCATAGTGGACTACCGGACCTGCGCGAGCCGCGACTGGCTCTGCCGCGGCGCCATGGCGCTGCTGCACGGAAACACCTGGAGCTCCTTCGTGCAGAGCCGGCTCGTGCCCGCGCAGTACTTCCGCGACCCGGCCGACCTCGACAGCTACCTGGCCTACTCCAACTTCCTCGCCGACATCAACAACGAGCGGCCCGTCAAGAACGAGACCTACGCCCGCCACATCGCCGCCCTCGAGAACCTCGTCATGTACGTCTTCGAGAACGACACTACCGTCATCCCCAAGGAGACCGGCTGGTTCGGCGAGGTCAACGGCACCGAGGGCACGCCCCTGCGCGCCCGCAAGCTGTACGAGGAGGACTGGATTGGCCTGCGCGCCCTCGATCAGAAGGGGGGGTTGAAGTTCAAGGCCACGCCCGGTGACCACATGCAGCTCTCCGACGAGGTCCTGACGGAGGTGTTCCGCGAGTTCTTCGGCCCGTATAAGGCCCCGGCGAGTGAACCTGAGAACACAGGGGAGCTGTGAACGACTTGTAATAATAATACGGGGTCATATCTATATATTTTTGGGCGTTCCTGGATTTTGTATATCGATTATTATTTTGGCAATCGTGATAACGACAGGGAGCTGCGGTCGATGTGCCATTGAACAGACGGCGTTTTCGTGATATTATCAGTCTATAGCGCATCGGAATATAGTCTGCTGCTACTTGCTCTGATAGATATTAAGCCCGAGGCTGGGAGTCAGGGTGCTACATCAGCGAACAGTCTTTTATTATAAATAATCGAAGATTGGTATTCTCAATGCGGCTCTCAATTCTAATGTGCAATAGACACGGAGACTCATACTATTTGTCAAACTCCGAACTCCACCATATTGAGAATTAGACAAGGTGTTTTATTCACCCAGCATCCTCATACATCTACGGCCTTCTTGGCCGCCTTCTTTTGCTTTTTCAGAGTGGCCTTGCGATCCGCGATCTCCTTGTCGAGCTTGTCGTCGTTGCTCTCCGGAACCTTGGCCGCCTTCGCTTTCTTGGACTTCTTGGGCGCGGGCTCGGCCTGCTCTGTGTTACCCTCCAACGACTTGCGCTTCTTGCCGATGTTTGGCTTCTCTGCGAGCAGTGCCTTGGCTTTCTCCGAGTTATCGTCGAGTACGTCCGTTTCCTTGTCAACCCACAGCTCGTCCGTCAAGTATATAGGCAAAGCCACTGTCTCGGGACCTTTAAACCAGTTAGCTCATGACGAATACCAAACAACGCAGTGATTCTCGCCTTTGATGTAGATACTCTAAATAAAAGAACGAGTTAGTAATTGACACAATAAACCCTTATTAATAAGGCCCCAATCACAAGTTTCCGTGTGACCTGGAATCCACCAAAGGGGTGAACTTACCCTAACATTTTTCCGTCCTCCGGGTATTAGCTTGTTAACCATAACCTTGGATATCAGATTAGCGAAATTCGGCGCGGCGGCTGGACCTTGTAGCCTACAGAAACAACTTTGTCGGCATTCGCAGCCAGGTCCTCTGGCTTCCACGAAGCGTAGCCGATCTTCACAGCATGATTGGTGGAGGGGGATAAATTAACAAGAGCCGCCGCTATCTTTTCACGCACGTTAATAACCATCTCGTATTGCGTTATGATGCTGTTCTCGCAAGGTACTACTCACTGCTCGCTTGATCTCCCCTCCCAGTTGTACTGCTGTGCACGAATTCACCTCATCTTTTGCAGGCTTTACGCGCTTGCCGGCAGACTAGTTATAAGAATTAGTCTACTCGTTTCTAGTCATACTCAAATGAAGAGTTGTTGGGGCGGGTTGACTTACCTTCGGTATACGAGCCTGGATCTCGATCGGTACCGGCCTCTTCCTTAATGTGGGTTAGTAGTGTTATTGAAGGGACAAAATACGCAACGACGGCTCGATCTCAAGGAATAGGACGGGTTGGAATGTCGCTATTAAGATTACGGAGCACGTACTTTTGGCTCTTATAAAACGTTTTCCCCAGTACTATAATATTTAACGTCAGCAGTCTCCTCCACGAAAAGCTAATCAGAGTCGCTCAGACGAGGCGATCTACAGAAAGGCGTAGGCGCCCGCACGGGAAAACAAAAAGTGAAATAATATGACTTACGGCCGGGGAGTCGATTTATGATGCGCCTAATTTTGTCAATTAGATGTAGTCGTTGGAAGAGACATTTGAGACTCACGTGTCGGCCACTGCGATAATACACTGTCAGTATTATTCAGAACAGGTGAACTTGCCCGTTACCACTCACAAAAGATGTCATGCTCAGCATATAGCGCTCGTTGGTTCTCATCTGGAATACCCAGGTGAGTGGATGGTCATGTCTCGGGTGAAGAAGACTTATTACACGCAGCATATTTCTTTTTGAGTTTGCCAAAGTCGATTATTCTCGAGACGTTCTTGCGAAGGTCGGCGGGGAATTCGGGATCCGCGACGAGGTTCTTGTAGTGGCGTTGGGGCTTCAAGCGAAGTCAGTGACGCGTCCCGAAGCGCATTGTAGTGGATTTAAACACGAACATCAGCGACGATCAGACATATTCCTTTCTCGGTGTCGGTCTCTATGGGGAACGGAGTGGGAATCTTCGTAGCTGTAGCAACCGTTAGCTAATGGAATCTCAAGGGACCGATCGGAGCCGCGGATTTATGGGTACGTATTAAAAAAAACCTTACGCTTTAAGTTACGCGATTCAGTAGGATGGCGTTTGGTAGTGAAGGTGACGAGTACAGGCGTCTCTGTCAGAAGGCCCGTATCGTCATCGCCGTCGTCGGCCGCGAGGAGATCTTTTTTGGATGCAGTCGCTGCCTTTTTCTCGGCTTCGCTCTTCAGGTGTGATACCAGAGCTTTTGAAGCACGAAGTGTCTTTTCTGGCTCCAGAAGCGAGGGAGCAGTTTCACTGCGAAGCGCGACCTTCGAAGACGCCATTGTTGCTGCGCGCTAGTTCGGGGTCGTGTTAACGGAACAGTTAATTGGGCTGTCAGATAACTTGTTCCGGCTCGGCCGTCGGTCGGGAGAGAAGAAAGGGTCAAACAGGCTTCATTCAGCTCTTGGATCGCAGCTCGGTCGTCTTCGGGAGCCCGTATGCTATCTGGGCAGAGTCCGGTTCTGCTCTATCGGCAAGAAATCCAGTGGGATGTCGCGGCTAAGCATTTTAAAGGTTGCTGGAATGTTGCTAGTCAGAGTTCCCAGCCAAAATTTATTATCGATAGGTTATCTTATCGCTTCTTTTGTATAAAGCGTGCACTATGCACAATCACAGCGTTTTATGTAAATTGTGCAGATCATGTACAATATGTGCATTTGCATCATAATTTCACGTTACCGGCGTGACCCTGACGGAAACCGACGAGCGAAACACCGCAACCGCTCAACTACTAGCAGGTTTATTTTAGAATCATTTCACCATTCCTAAGACTCTTCGTTCATTACCTGTACGTATTCAGAAAGGATTGGCTAGCTTTCGTTTGTTTTGAGAACACTGTTGGCGGGTAACCACCGGGCATAGTCGACGTTCATGGCTATCTACATTGATACCGTTTGATGAGGATATACTGTAAGATGCTAGGTTAGAAGGCGTGCAAATACAGCATACGATAATACTCTGCGGAATACAGAATACCCTCGAGCCGCCAACCCTTCCATTACTATATTTCCTATCACTATTCTATACTGGTTGATTGTGATACACCGCGTCCATAAACAGCCAAGGAACCCTCTCTTTTCATAGCAGAGGCGAGATTCTCGAGTAGAGGTTGTAAATCCCCCGCTCAAACAATTCAGTAAGCTCGCCGAGCTTAGCATCGCCAGGAGGATACAGCTGCGCAGCATAAAGTCCACACAAGCCCGACGTCCTGTCCACAAACTGTAAGACCCCAGGTTAGAACAAATCACCCAAAGCCAAGAGAGAGGAAGTCAAAACTCGCCCATGTGATATTCGGCAAACCCGACCAAGTCATAGTCCCAGCTTTCCTGCCACCCGGGACATCCCCCTCATTAACAAGACCACCCAGAGCCCAGTCCTTCATCACCGAACCCGGCAAGTTCCCCATGCTCACCCGAGAACTCTCCACTTCCAAGAATCTGTTCAACGCCTTCTTGGCCTTATCACCGAGGCAAGGACGGAAGAACTCATCGGCGGTCTCCTTCCCAAGCAACCCCCGATCCCCATCAGTAGCAAGCAAGCCCCGAATAACCTTCAAGTAATCCACCGGACTACCAAAAAGCCCAGCCCCGCCGAGACAGCCTCCCCTCTCATTAAACTGTAGCCGGGCAGTACCCCGACGAGTCTTCTTCGGATCCCGAGGGTCCCGCCTGCTCATATCCACAATCCTGGCCCGTAAGTCCGGGCGCGTGTGCAGATGGCTAGAAAACACGATATCCCGAGCCCCGACCTTCCGGAATATATTCTCGTCGAAATACCGCTGCAAGCTAACACCAGTCACGCGTTCAACAGCAACGCCCGCCCAGTCGACGCCCGGGCCGTAGAACCACGAGTCGCCAGGCTCGAAGACAAGCGGGTGGCCATGGCGGCTCTCAACGACGTTGGAGAAATTAGGCGCCGTGCGGTGCCACTTGTGCCAGGCCAGCAGCGTCGGGTTGATATCGTCGTAAGCAAGGCCCGAGGAGTGATTGAGCAAGAGCCGCAGCGTAATAGGCTTCGTGTGCGCCTCGAGGACGGGGCTCCCGTCATCGTTGAAGCCCCTGATGACCGGCAGGCGCCGGAATTCCGGGAGGACGTCGTAGATGGGCGCGTCGAGCGCCAGCAGGCCGCGCTCGCAGCACTGCAGCGCCGCCAGCGCCGTCACCACTTTCGTGCAGGAGGCTATCCACATCACGCTGTCGAGGCCGAGGGGCGACTGGTCCGCGCCCGGGTGGACGGATCTCTTGCCGAACGCCTTCCCATATTTGAATTTCCCTGCGGAGCGGTCAAACCCATGTTCTCGTTGGCAGCGGGCGCGCGCCGGACCGGAGGTGTAAGCTCACCGGACTTATCTACGGCTAAGAGGACGGCTCCGGGGATTTCCTCGGCGACACACGCGGCCTGGACTGCTTCTTCAAAAGGCGCCATGGCGGGTAGTAGGTATCTACGGTTGAATGTGGAGATCGATTTCATGTATATTGATCTCCGGGATTCCCAATAGGTAGTAGGGGTAGCTCGCAAGCTGCGGGGTAGATATATCCGATGAGGGTTGATTGTACGGAATATACCGAGGTATGTTCGAGCTCGCCTGACCGGGGCCCATGGTGCCGACGAGCACGGCAGGGCATTTACCCATCTACGAATATGATATGTGCAGTGACCGCTGCTCGCTTTGTTCATCTCATCCCGCCTTTCCTCCTCTTTGGGCCATAATTGTTTTGGAAAGGTACCCGCGCCATCAAAGCACTTCCAGCCGGTTACTGCCCTCGACCGGAGACAAGAGCGCGGGGCACTAGCCAAGGCATTAATACAAATCAAGCGTTTATCAGCCCTTATGCGCCGGGCACCAAGAGAGATGCCACAACCGCCGGAGACAACGTAGCAACTCACGATTAGTTCGAGATAGGCATTATCTAGTCTGTAGCATGAGAAATCGCACCTCACCACCTAACCCCATGCTATGACGTGCAAGCTTCCATTCTTCATTCCGACGCTGATCCCCAGCGGCAGAGATTCCAGTCGGAATAAGGGAATCACTACAAGGGCATGGCTACAAACCAATGATGACATCACGCCTACCATGCTCCTGTTTACCATCAAGATGTATTCAAATCCAGGAACGGGAACATTTCAGGAAACCGGTGAAACACGTGCTCGCCCGGCCGAATAGCGGCACGCAGGCGGGAAGATGAAGGGCCGGTCCGCTCCCGTGCCAGATAGAGCCCGCGCACCGAGCAAGATCAAACGTAATGCAATAGCTCGGCCATAAACCGGCTTCCCAGATTGAAAACAACGCTCAATACACAACGAGAACTTCGCAGCACCGTAGTATGCGATCAACTCTCTTTATTATAATTTTTAACGACATTAGCTTTCCTCCTATGCAGCGGTCGTTTTGCTCCCCTCACTCTCCCAGGGCCTAACGGCCAACCTTCTCCTTTGTGGGCCATCATCATAAATACCCCAATGCATGCTGAGCGGTGTTTGCTAGTCCTAGACTCCATCATAGCGGAATTCGAGTTCATAAAACCAGGCCTACCTAGGCGTATGGCCCTCACAACTAACGCCTATGCTGATGCAATAGTCCACGACACCTGGTCTCGAGTGTTCCGGGCGGAGCCCAATCTAGCCGCAGGGTGGATTTATTTAACCAAGGAGCCTTCTAGAGCCTCATACCATTCGGCTTGCAGGTTTGTTCAGCTTTCAGAAGCCTGCCAACCTCGTGTATTGTGCTCTTACTGGGACGGTACCCCAGAGCATTCTCGGATAGCACCCATACGCCCGCCATCCCATCTCGTATCGTACACAATTCACCAATGCTCATAACAAGACTCTCTGGACGGTGACCCTCACTTATGAAGATTGCGTCTGTCCGAGTTCTTGACTCTCCTATACGGATGGTTCATCATCCTCTTGTACTTGACGTAAAGGAAGAACGCATCCTTCAGCACGACGAAGAGGCAACCCCCAACAAAACTACGGCCCCAGAGCTGTTGCAACAGGCCGGTAACTGGCCCATTGGCGGGCTTATTGACGAAACGGGGAGGAAGGAGCCGGCGCATTAACTCACCCATCCCGTAGCAAACCCCTGGGTAGAGTAATGCGCCGGCTATGAAGTCGATCGGTGATCGAGAACCTACATCAGCCGCTCTATTACGCTGTCCACCATTGTTTTGTGGCTCGTCGTCATCGTCATTTTCGCCAACCTGGATATCGATGTCGATATCAAGGCCCATAATATTCTGTGCTGGAGCAGGTCCGGGTAATGGAGCCATGGCGTGCGTGGTTTGGGATCCCTGTTCGATAGTCATAGAGCGAGTCCGAGCCGCGCAGGATCGTTCCAAGCTATCAGATACGACTTTGTGGAGGTTGAAGTAGGTGGCTTTGAGGATTGGATAAAACGCGAAAAAAACACGGTCCGGGCCCGGTGGCCAGGTATAAAGATCCGGCGAGTAGCAGTTTGATACACCTACGTACTATGATGGAAGCGTTAGTCGGATATTACTCATTACGTAGCGGTACAAAGCAAGAACATACCACTAGCGACACGGGCAGTGTGAGCATGTCGACTATGTTCATCCTGTTGATGATAAGAGCAGGGGCGATGAAAGGTAACGTGCTGTAGTGTAGGAGGTCAATCGACCGCTCCGGTTCATGTTCCGATGCTGGGCCTATGGCACTGCGATCTTCGGTCCTCGTCAGGTAGGCCAGGAGAACGTCTGGACCAGCGAACCAGGATATTACTTTTGCGCCATAGGCAGCGCTGCTAACGACGGCACCGGCGAGAATGCAGCCCACAAGGATCCTCGGCGACCACAGTGAAAACTCGTGGTTCAGGAAATTACTCAGCCAGACGATAGGGTCATATCGTTCGGTAAGGACGATAGGCGATTTGCAGACGGGACATTTGAACTCTTTCGCCTGCGCCTCCAGGTCAGTGAGCCAAGCGAGAAGGCATTCATGATGCCCCTGTAGCGAGCAGTCACAGGGGGTGACCCAGTCTATGGACGGATCGTTCTCTGGTTCGTCGGTGAGGCAGACGAAGCATCGCCTTGTATTCGGAGGGGCATCGCCTCTAAGGGGGCTATCTGCTGTCCTTGCGTCTGTATCCGCCTCTGAATTTATGTTTGTTCTCGGATCCGTGCTCAATATAGACGAGGAAGCAACCGTATACGCTGGTGCCTCGGGGGCTCGAATCGTACTGGGAGTGACGGGGTCACTGTCGACAGAGATACCCGACATGACTAGAAGGATGGCCTGCGTCCTGTCCAGCTGTCGAGACCGAGCGGTTTATAGTGGGTGCTCGGAAATCAGTGATGGCAGCCCAGGCTATGCCTAACAAGTCATCGCAATGCGCCGGTCATTCATGAGGGGTCGGAAGATATCACACAGTACTAGAATGCGAAAGGAATAAGTATCGGCGGCGTCAAATAATATACCGACGACGAGGATGAAGGGGATCAAGAATATCGTCAGAGAAATATGAAGAAAGAAAGAAGATATAAGACGAATGGAATAGACAAGCAGTGTTGGTGATGGCTGCTGCGGCGCTGAGCCTGGCAATCAGGTAGGCACCTGATAGTGCAGACAGTGTAGATAGGGCAGGTGCACTTAGGGGTTGGCTATAGGGACTGCGCACTGTTGCGGTACGGACCATAGGCAGCTACGGGCTAACATAGTGACTGTGCTCTTCGGCCGACCGCGATCTTCGGCCATCCAGGGGGCACTACTCACTTATAAACCACTATTAGTGTGGTTGAATGGGCTGGGTGGCCGAGCCGTGAGGTCGGCCGATTAAACCGGTCATGACGCCACGCGTTACGTATAGCAAGCCCACGCGTTTTGTACAGAGAGAGCCTCTTATATCGTGAGGAATGCCATCGTTGGCTTATAAGCACGTCGTATATTTAGATCGCTAGATAAGAAATCGCAATATTAGAAAATTCTATAGGAAAGCCGGAGTTGTGGATTAAGCCACCCATAATCTAAGGACGAAACACCGTTGCGCCCATGAAATTCCGGAATATCAGAATAGATGGTTCGGAAGTGCGAGTCGCTCTATGATCCTTAAGTTACAGAACGCTGTCTCACCGGACCAGTGAAATCTTAGGAAGGGTGAGAGAGAAGCAGGCGGGATAACATCAAAGCGCTGCTCTATTCCAATTACGTTCCACCCAGGTTCGCCTCGTCAAGAAACAAGTTTTATGAGTTGCTGCTCTTATGATTAGGTATGTGATCTATACTGGAGTATAAGGTACTTTCCAAATTCTACCGCTATGCTATTAATAGACCTCTTTGGTGCTTCATCCTGTCCTCGCGTAACTCAATAGATACAAGTCTAACAATGTATGGTCATTCGCTTCTTAAGAGGGACACGACACGAATGGCTAACACACGTACACTACCTAACCAGGTATCGTCCGTGGTATAGGGGCTCCTGCTTATACACAGCAGCCGCGCTGGCAGCTTCTCGCTCCGGGAAGCCTTCGAAAGAGGCAGCATAGGTAGCAACGGAGTGCGCAACAAGCTATAGAATCACAGGCATTAATATTATCTCAAGGTACTCAAATATAAAGACGGGCAGAAAAAAAAAGAAAGCCTTTCTTACCTGAGTGTTGAAGAGCCAAGCTGTGGCGTTGACGTTGTCGAGGTCATCGCACAGCTGGTGGTAGCAAGGGTCAAACCAATCGCCAACCGTACCGCCGAACATCTCCTGCTGCTCTTCGGTCTTGACGCCCTCGGCGCCGGCCGCGATACCGCCGGCGGGGATTCCGTTCCGGATGAACGCGTCGTAATCGCTCCGCCCATCGAACGGGATGTACATGTACTGCAGACCCTGGGACTCGTACCAGTCCACGTACAGGTCACGCAGCTGTTCAGAGCCCACGGGGTTGACCGCGTTCGTTGCGTTGTAGACTTGGATGGCGTAGTTCGGGCTGGCCATCATGTCGTAGTCCATGAACACGCGAATCTTCTGGTTCTCTTCTTGAGAGAGCGACTGGACGTAGTAGTCGGAACCTAGGAGACCCTGTTTGCCAGCCGTATTAGTGATTCCATCTGGGTAAAGCATTTCAGACGCATCACAATGGAATGAACTCACCTCCTCCTCGCCGGCCCACCAACCAAAACGAACACAGTTCTTGACGCTGAAGTTGGTCAAGTGAGTCGCAACTTCGAGCAAGGTCAAGGTGCCCGAGCCGTCATCTGCATGGAGAATCAGCGTGTAAGTCGTGAGTCTCGAGTATACTTCAGCCCCCAGCGAGTGGCGACGCAGGCATCACATGCCGTCAAATAGAAAACATCGAGCTCGGTCATTTGGACCAAAAGCCAAAACAGCGCCAAAAGGGGAAAAAAGAATTGATACATACCATTGATACCCGGTCCCTCGCCAACGCTGTCGCTGTGACCGCCAAGCATGACACAGTTCTCGGGGTCACCTTCGACCGTTTGGGCGACGACATTGGTGGTAGTAACATTGTCCACCACGGAATCGATAAAGGCAGTTGAATTGACAGCCTGGCCAGCCTTGAGCTTCTCAAGGACGGGCCCAGCCTCCTCGCCAGACAGGCCAAACGTTGCCACATGGTCGGGGGAGGGTGTACCAAGCGTTCCGCTGAGTCCGCTAGCATCGGAATTGTAGATCACCGCCGCAACAGCGCCGGCTTTGCCAGCAAGTTCAGACTTCGCTCCGAATGAGCAAGTCCCGCGCAGCACGAAAGCAACGTTGCCCTTCACCTCTGCCGGGTAGTCGGACGCATCACATCCTTCGTTCTCGACGAGCACAAGGCTGCCAGAGACTGACTTCTTGTCGGTGGTGGGAGGCGTCAGCGACATCGGAGTCGCGGACTTTGGCTCCTCGTCATCGAGTAGAAGACGAGATGAGGAAATCTGACCCATGACGGCCTGGAAGTCTTGCGTCGAGTACGTGTAGTAGTCTCCCAGACGTTCTATCTCGGAGATGATGTAGTCCAACGTCCCGCGATGCCCTGCGTTCGCGTCGATTCGTCAGCACGGCCTCCGCATCCCACTTCTTGATGGCCTAACTTCTGCTCTCGGCCAGGGTAACTTACCCGGGCTTCCAATAACACGCGTCGGGTGTCCGAACTCATCTTCGGATGACTTGGCGATTTCGTACAGAGCCTCTGCGCGTTCCTGGAGGCGCTCGATGGAAATGCTCGCCTGGAGGAGCTCGGTGTCGACCAGGGGCTTGGCGGCCGGCCGAGCGGTGTCTACCACATGGCCCAATGGATGCAACAAAGGCTTCTGGCGCTGTGCAGACACCGCCGCGACGGAGGCTATCAACGACAACCGACTGAAACCAACCATCTTGCCTAGGGACAGTCCACGGACGAAGGATGTTGACAGGTTGAGGTTTAAAGTGACGGCGAGGCCACGACACGCGTCTGAAATATGTACCTGCTCAGAGCTCGGCGCCTAGAGATAAGACGTCACAAGCCTCTCCCGGCGAGACTCAGCTGACCAGAATCATCCGCCCGTCGCCGCCCCAACCAAGACCGGGTCAGATTGTGGATTGAACCGTCTTATTGGACCGGGAGCTCTGCGACCTGGTTCTAGCAGGGATATGGCTAGCGGGATGATCGCCGGGGGCAGCCAGCCACGAGCAAGCGAGATTGGACGGACGGAAGAATTACATCCTTGCAAGTACATCGAGCGCACGCGCGTCAATGCCGTCTACGGAATCTACATTCAGTCAAGACATGCGACTCCAAACGATATCATCACCAAGAACACCGCCAAGCCATCGCGACTTCGGCGCTCATTAATTTTAAAGAGCTCGCATACACCTCGTGACGGGGGAATGAGCGGAAACGGCAGGTATTTATTCCGGACGAGTAACTCAAGTAATTGGCATAACACACTACACAACCTCCTTTGATTGAAATGCCCTCAGTTCGTATAAGAGATAAAAGAATAACGAGGCATTGGCCTGTGAGAGTGCCGTAGAGGCATGGAGCGGGGGGGTTGGAGTCAAAGCCAAGAGCTCCAAGAGACACTAGAAGTTTTCATCTCGACTGACGGCTATGAACCATGGTAGTTAACGATTGGTCTCTACCTAGGTAGACTCTTGGTGATAATACATAGTGACTCAGTTAGAACCTCGGATGGTCGATTATCGTCCCAAAGGCACTAGACAGATCTAGACAATCAATAAGTCAGCCTGGAGACTGCATTGGCTACTCACATTCCACCCATTCATGCGGAAAGACATCAACTCTCTGAAAAATCATCAACCCAGGTGCTGTCATTCCACCTCGTCATAGATCCATCTCACACAGTCGTACGCCTGGCTATTCAGATCTAACTAGCGACATACTAGATAGGAGAAAATGGTCTAGATTTGCTCAGAGAATAAGATGACCGCAATGTAGCCCGGTTATTCACCAACCAGCTCTGAATAATATAAGTCAGCACACAAACACGATAAATACCATCAAAGAGTCACCGCAACCCGGTAAGAATCACTCGAACAGTAGCATTCAACGAACTACAAGTATCTAGCAGATAAAACGAACCGAATGAAGAAGAAACACACATAATGAACCCCGACCCCATTCTATGAGAGTCCCAAATATTCAGATCGTGAACACGGCATGATATATCCCGTATAAACCTCTAAGTCACTATCTAGATGCCTCCTATGGCCATTACTATATAACCACATACACCAAAGCAGACACCCCAAAGCCGCTCGATCGAAAAAACACAGGATACGACCAAAGGCATCAGAAATCACAAATCATTCACACCCAGAATGCCCTCTCCATCTAGAGCCTCATCCCCGTCCGGGGCATCGCACATATCCCAAGCCTCACACGCCTCCCAAGTCTCACACATATCCCAAGCATCCCAAGCATCCCAAGCATCCAGAGCGCCCACCCTATTCCGATCCTCACAACCACCCCAAGCCCCATCCCCATCCCCATCCAGAGCCTCAAACCAACCCAATCCCAACCAACCCAACTCCAACTCCAACCCCAACTCCAACTCAAACGCCAACCCACCCCAAAAACCACCACCCCCAAACACCCCCCTACTATGGTACCTAACAGGAGGAACCAAAACCCCCCCAAGCCCAAAATCCCTACTAAAAAGAGCCTCGGAGCGAAAAGCCGCCCACCGCGAAGCACAAGCCTACACCAGCGCCCGGAAAGCCGCCACCGCCGCCTTCAAGACCCAATGGCCCAAACCCGCGAAGCGGGAGAAGCCCCGGCGGCAGGACCTGATGCGGTTGTACGGACCCGAGGGCACGGCGCGGGGACGGCCTTGGGGCGAAGGGGGGTCTTAATAAGGGGTGCGGGTGACGGGAACGGGAAGCGAAGCGTCGTTGTGCGGAATCACGGCGTAGCGAGGACGACGGTCGCGGTTATTGGGGGGATAGTGATGGAGGTGTTGATGGGTAGGACTATGCGATGGTTATGCTCTGGGAGTTACGAGACGGAATACTTACTGGCTGGCTACCTACCTGAATTACAAGACCATGCCTCTTCCGCCGTGGATGAGGGATCTTAAATGCGTAACAGCTGCGATGAAGAACCGACTAGATCTCCAGAACAGATCAATCTCATAGCCACCGCCGCGCGGACTAGGCGAATAACCCTAAGCACACCTATTTAGGATGCTATGCGATCGTAGTCAGCTGAATAGAGGGTGGTTGTCGGAGGTTGTGTTCGCGCGAGGGGACGTTCCTTTATAAAAGCTCACATCGAAATCAGAGTAAATAAAATAGAAAAGTTTATTCTCAATCATGCTCATGCAATGCAGCCTTTTTATTCCCCTTGCCCACGTCTTAGACCAGCAGAGAAATATGATATGTACAGTGTTGTCGGCTCAATCCACATGACCAACATCCGTACTTCCTTGGTCCCAACACTATCCCCAATGAAAGACAGCGCAGCGACTTGATGTGACCACCACATTTCATGCCCAATTGGACAGTTGAAGCCACTGCAAAGAACCTCCCTGAAATGAGTAGACAACAGACGAACAGAGTCAGCCACGGATGTCCTTGAGAATCATGACGTGAGCCGCCTCCCAATGCATACGCCGAACACCATTACCGTTGACGCCACATGCCAACCGTACACAGCCAGGCCTAGGGGACGAAGAAATATGCTGAAAGGTTGCAAGGCAACCACTGGTCGCCGCAATATGAAAATGACGTGAATGAATCCATCATGTCAAGGGGGATGTCTCGCGGGGATGAGACTTTAGCACGCGGCCAAAGAACATCGCGCCAAGATGATCGCCTAGAAAAAGTATTGGAATCATGGATCGAAAACATCATGCAACTGTCATAAGGCCCCATCCAATAGACCCTTTGGTATCCTAACACGCTGAACATCGTTCCGCAGATAGGTATATCATCGAGAGTTGGGGACAACAAATGCGTGGCAAATGACGATCCGCCTACGAGGCAAACTCATCCAAGGACAGGTGAACATCCGGGATGTTAAATAGATGAGCGTGGCGCTTGGCCCACGTGCGAGTTACCAGGGACGCTGCCAAATTGGTCAGTGTATGTTATTACATGGGATAATCAGGAATCTCTTACCCTTCAAGAATCGCTTGCTAGCATACTTCCGGTAGAAGGCTTCATGGATGACGGGACGAGCAATGTAGTCGACCATGAGCTCTGAAACAGGTTCAATCTCCGCCTCAGTATAACCAGCATAGTATGCGATTGTCTCGTCCTGAGACTTGTTAATATTTACATCACATGACCAGTTGAACATTGGCACTTACCCAATCGCCCCGCTCAAAAATGAGGCGAGAAAGATACATAGCAGCAGCAGCAATGTGACTGGGGCGGTATGCCATGAATCGGTGATCGAGAAGGCTAATCTCCATAAGATACTTTCCGATGGTTCGGGTCTGGATATCAAGTTCGTCCGCCTTGGAAATGCGACGAAGGAAATTCATGGGGTTCGGATAGCTGAGATCGTAGTCGAGAGTGCTCAAAATGAAACGCTCAGCGCTGAGAATCTCTTCGACGGAGAAGCCGTCATCAGCAATATGCTTGAAGTTTCCTACGTGGGGAGAGAGAATCTCCTCATACTTCGCTGCAATGAACATAGCAGCGATGCCAACTAATTGCAAACGATCGAGTTGCACAACCTTCTTGGAAAGAAAACGGTCGATAATGTTAGTCGCTAGAAAGAGGGTCTCAGGGAGGAGATGGAATCGAGTGTGAACTTCAATCAACCAGTCAATGAGGATACCTCGGGTTCGCCATCCTATGTCGTCCTGATGGTCCATGTAGCGGGGGTTGGGAATTGATTTGCACTCAAGGTCTCGAAGATATTCAAAGATCTCATGGACGTATTCAGCAGCTGTCAGCGAATCGTCTAAATCCGGAGTGTCGAAATCCTTGACGCCCGGCGGGAACACGTGCTCGGGGGCAGCGGTCAGAAAGTCGACTTGTTTCTCTTCCTCTTCGACTTGCTCTGGTTCAAGAGCCTTTGTCTCAGTGCGCACCTTTTTCTTCTGCTCATTCTCTGAACCACGAGCTTGCTTGTTCTCCTCGTTCTCTGAAGTGTGGGCTTTCTTTCGAACAGGCTCGTTCTCATCGGCTGGGGCATTAGCCTTGATAGTGGCGGTTGCTGAAGCGATCTTTCGCTTCTGGGAGCCGCCGCCGATGGCGCCGGAACCTGAACCAGCACGCTTGACTTCTGCCTTTGTCTCTTTGGCACCCAGAGCAGTTCGGGTCGACGTAGTTCGAGTGGTATTCTTCTGAACGCCGGTGGGTTGGGAGGCTTTGGAAACTAGGCCAGCCTTACCAAGTGGCTTCTTTCCCTCAACGGCGTCAGACTTGCCTACATTACTAACATCTCCGAGGGCGGCTCGTCGTCGGCCGGCGGGAGGATTAGCATTGACTGCAGATCGCTTGGACTGCAGGGGCTGCTTGGCGGGCTGAGCAGGAGCATCAGCGTTAAGCGCGGCGGCCTTGGCATCGAGAGCGGCAGCTTTGGCACGCGTCAGACGCGAAGAATTGGTGTTCTCATCATTCTCGTTAGTCGCGATGCGTGATCGCGCAGTACGACCCTGGAAAAATCGGCGAGGTTAGTATATACATGCGGCAATGTGAATTAGCTCGTATCCACCGTGGTGGACCCCATTGAAGTTTGCAGGAGCTTGTAGTGAGAGCTTAGATGGGTTGACGGTAGGTAACTTACAGCAGGAGGCATCTTGCTGGTTGGGAAGACGCGTATTAGAGTGAGAAATTAATCTTGATGAGGAATGCTGGTGCTAGTTAGCGTTGTGGTCCGAAAAGAGTGTCAAGGTTGGATGTCGGTGAAGGCGACAGAACGCGTGGGGACAGGCAGAGTCTGCATCTAAACACGCCGGGCCGGCAACACCAGACCCAAATGACGCGAACTGAACTAATAGAAAAGCGAGGGAGGAAAATAAAAACAACAAAAACACGAAGGCGAAGACGAATTGATGATGTGGTGAGAGGGTGTAGGCGCCGGCATACCTGAAAACGTTGTTGGTGGTTGCTAGACTTGCCAATATTAGGAATATCAACAAAGCACCAAGCTAGGAGGTAGATAGACAACGCGGAGGGTTTTGGGTGTTTGGTAGAAACGGAGCAATCTAAGCAGAGCAAGTCAAGCTATAGCTGCTTGCGACGTCGATTGAATCGAAATTAAGTGTGATGGAAGAATGGTGAAGGAGGAAAGAGAGTGGTGAGGTGGAGATGGAAGCGGAAGTGGAAGTGGAAGTAGAAGTGGTGGTTGTTATTGTTGATCATGGAAATTATGGAGGTAGGGTAGGAGAGAGGAAGAGAGAGGGAGGGTCAGTGGTGTTTTTGAGAGCCAGGTGGGTTTGTTTAGAGGTTCAGCCACTAGACTGGGGGGCTCGACTGGTGCGGGTCAAGCCCAAACAGCAACGACAGAAGCAGTGCGTGCCTACAGTACAGCAGGTAATGGGAGGCAATGGGAGGCAGTGGGAAGATTGACGTGACAACGCGAATGTACTGGGGACTTTACCTGATTAATGGTGTCTGGGTCCTGTCCGCGGCGCTGTGCCGGTATTTGTATGGGCCAGACACGGGTCGAGAGCGCGACTTGAACCCCTGTCGATTCCGTGTCGCGCGTACCTGGTACTTCTGTTGCTAACCAGTACCTGAGATAGGGCCTAATCTGGTACCGGCGCACGATTAGCAGAGCAGAATCGGTTTAGAAGCCAAGCTGCCGGCCGAAGGAGAGGCGAGACACCCGTTCAATGATGATGTGCCTACCTCTAAGCTGATGCCAGCGTCAATTACACGCGCGAATGCTGTGTGCGGTAGTGTTCTGTTCTGTTAGTATACCAGAGTACGGGCTGCTGGCACGAGGCACAAAGGGCTGGCGGCGTGTATTTGCATAAGAGAGATAGTGAAAAAAGAGAGTGGTATATCAGTGAGAGTCACCGTGCCCGTTCTCGTTCTTGTTCTGGTGGAGTCGGGAGACGGTCGAGAACAGGGGAACGAAAACAAAAAAAAAAGATATCTGTGGATTTGGAAAAGAGAGAATGCGAATCGATCGATCGTGCCGAACCGTTGTATGTTGTTGTTGATGTGAAGACTACGGCACAATGGTGACAACGTGTAGGCACGGAAAATAGGTGGTATTCATTACGGTGCTTCTAACAAGTGGCTAATTAATGTAGGTAGGGCTGTGCGAGGGCGGACCTGCCTTACTACCAGGTACCTGCCGTTCACTGCACATGGCACGGGAGGAAGGAGACAGAGCAGGAGAAGGAGCAGGGCAAGGAACTGCGTCATGCCCGGTCGCTGGTGCTACGCGGTTGCAGCAGGAGCTCGGGACTCTGTTGCTCTTGCCCACACAGACAGGAACGGCAGAGCAGAGAACGCGGTTGCGACCCAAGTTCCCCACTTACTGATTGTGCGTTCATCAACCCGGCAACCGCCCAGCAACGGTAAATTGATTGGCTGAAGCTCCCGACGTACTGGTGGGTCCAGCCTCGGCCAATCTCATGACGTGATTCCCCAACCGGGTTGTGGCTGGGCATCTCCGCCTGGGGATTTTGATTTGAGATTTGAGAGGTTTGCGCTGTCGCAGCTTTGTTGTGGGTCCCATCTTACGTAAGCATCCCATCGGCAAAAGCCCGGTTCAGCATTGCCTTCTTCGGAACAACCTGGGCTCCAGCGTCCAGGATAGCCTCATCTCAGGATTTTTGGTCTCTGCCCATGCGATTGGGACGGTCCGACATCACCGACGTCAAGTCCCCGCCCCGATTGGCCCCCCCTCCGACGGACTTTACATCGGCAGGCACCTACCCAACAGTAGGCTGCGACGTGCCATGATGTTGCAGCCGCGGATATTCTCGCTCTTCACGCCGAGGATATTCGCTACTGCCCAGCTCCCCACCCGGACCTATGCGACAATTCGTGTGCAAGCTCCTCGATGGGGCTCAGTAAAAAAAGAAAAGGAGAAGGAGACGGAGAAGGAGAAGCCAGCAACCAAGCCAGCTGCTGCCGCGTCCGGCAAGTCTCCGCAGGGGACCGAAATCCTGCGAACCTATAAGCCCAGAACACCCGGTCTACGACATCTGAAGCGGCCTATCAATGACCATCTATGGAAAGGCAGGCCGTTCCTACCATTAACCTTTCCTAAGATAGGCATGGCCAAGGGTGGCCGTAATAACACTGGAAGGGTCACTGTTAGGCATCGTGGAGGCGGTGCGAAGAGGAGGATAAGAGTAGTCGATTTCCACCGTTGGCTCCCTGGCCCTCATACCGTCGAGCGAATCGAGTACGATCCCGGTCGCAGTGCCCACATTGCCCTTCTCAACGAGGATGCCACAAACAAAAAGACGTATATCGTTGCCCCCGAGGGCACGAGGGCTGGTGATGTCGTCCAAAGCTACCGGTCCGGCATTCCGCAGGATCTCCTCGATAGCATGGGTGGTGTCATCGATCCCGGTGTTCTGGCGGCCAAGACGGCGCATCGAGGGAATTGCTTACCTCTACATCTAGTTCCGGTCGGCACGCCGGTATTCAACATTGGCTCGCATCCAAAGGGAGGTGCTGTGTTTTGCCGCAGTGCTGGCACATTTGCCTTGGTAGAAAGCAAGGAAGACGAGATGAGAGAAGATGGTGTCAGGGTCATGACTGGAAAATATGTCATAGTGCGTCTGCAGAGCGGTGAGATCAGAAAGGTCAGCAAGGATGCGTGCGCAACCATTGGCGTCGCGAGCAATCCCCATCACCATTACCGACAGCTAGGAAAAGCCGGACGAAGCAGATGGCTCAATATCCGGCCCACAGTTCGTGGTGTCGCTATGAATAAAGGTACGTCTACTAGCGCAGTGTGAACCTTTGAATCGATTTGACGTGAAGTCGTCGTTGCTGACATATCTCATCTAGTTGACCATCCCCACGGTGGTGGTCGTGGTAAATCAAAGGGTAACCGAAACCCAACCAGTCCATGGGGCACACCAGTACGTGTTCACCGGATCCCGCTGCTTATTACTCTTCGTGTGGACATCAATGCTAACCTCTACTGTAGGCCAAGGGTGGTTATAAGACACGCAGAAAGAGTAATATCAACAAATGGGTCGTTGTACCGCGTGTGAGAAATCACGGCAAGAGACGAGACAAGGCCGCATAGGCTCCTTTGCCCATTTGACCTTGTATATCCTATTTATCTATGTACAACCTGCTCTCTAGGCATTTGCAGCGTAGCCTGTGTATAGATCTGTATAATACACAGACAAGTCCCGAACGAGTAATCGTATGCTTCCATTCATGCCCTGTCTGGTAATGTACGGAGGTAAGAGAACTGGTTTGCGATATATCTCTCAGGTGACCATATGGTATTTAAAGAAGTCGGGGTATTGAACGGGGGAATACGTACATTCCAACAACGTATTAGGATTGTTTGTTTCTCTTGTTTCTTACGATATGACGCCCGATGAAGACTATACCTCCGGATTGGTTCGTGAGTGCTAAGCAGCCACAGTCAGCCGATGTGTCTTCAGCCGTTGTCAACTCGAATATGTCTGACCTATAGAACATATATGCCCCCCGGAACCATCAAGCAACATAATCCGCGATGCCGAAACCGAAAATAGGTTGAGATACCTACCTAACCGACTATGTCCAGTTAAGCTAATGAGTTAACCCAAGGCCAAGATAGGAACACAGGGGTATGCCAGTGACCGCAACGACGAGAAGACGGGGGAGTCCACGAGGCAAGCTAATAAAGCGGCCAATCAGACCGGCCTCGACGGTTCCATCATCACAATTGATGGCACCAAATGCTAACTGTCTTGATCGTGACTGCATACTGCAGGTACCCCAACCAACAACCAAGAGCCAGCAGCCGACCGACCAACCACCCCCCCGAAGTACCGCACCCCGTCCCGCGCGTAGCCTATGAGGTACAAACCCGTCGTCTCCCGTGCTGACCGGTCCTGGTTTCATAGGTGCAACAGAGGGCACCGTGGAACGCGGCTCTGCTGTCGTGCGGCTGCCGTCAGCCGCCGTGGCCTGACCGTCACATCCGGGCTCGACCCGGGATGTGGCCATTGGGTCGCTTGGGCTGTGCAGGGCGCCCGAGCTTAACTGCACTACACACATGTCATCTGTCGCTCTCTTTCCAGAAAGAGAGGGCGGAAGAGTTATCTGTTAGACTGTTACCGCCGGTAACGCGCTGTGGTTTTCTGAAGTTGTGCGCGACTCGCGGCGGCGGTCAGACGCCCAATTACCAAATGTGCAAATCATCAATGCATTGTGTCCTTGGCGGTGACCCAAGGTCCGGCGAAAGACCTCGGGCCTCTTCGGCTAGGTATGTAGTAACAAAGCACAAATGCAATACAACCTCACATATTTCCAGTATGGATACGCACATTATACTTGTGAGCAATGACAATTGCGCCGTGTTTCGACAGTTCCCACTTGCGAGATTTTTTTTTTTGGGTTAGGTTTTAGTCACTGTTGCTGTCATTGCTGGGAGCATCCTCAATTACTGTGAATCCTCCCAGCTCGGTGGGGAACCGGGCGGCCGCACGCGCAAATAATCATCGTGTGTTATATCCGGAATGTACTTCGTACAGTAACTCAATCGGGATGACTCTCCAGACACGGCATGTCTAGCGTAGCCGGTCCTCACCACGCTTTATTAATCATAGAGCCAGCCGGCTCGAATGCCAATTGTCTTGCTTTTCCTTGGATGCCTCTTATCTGCTAGGCTAGGCTCTGGCCCGTCCGTAGTCGAATGTAATTTACCATATCTAGAGCAAGTAGCAGAGCCTGAATTCCGGACGGGCAATACCTGCCGGTCTGATAGGGAGTATCTCTGTTACTACCTAGACCGCCTTACACGATCCCCTTAGTAAAAGTGTCGGTACTTCATACATCGGACGGCTTTTTCCTGCAGGGGTTTCTTCTGCTGATTCTTCATCCTTCCTGACACAAAGATAAGACAACAAGGACGAAAAGAGAGGAGAAACTCGGCCAAGTAGCGTTCATTCGGCTACACTGCGGACCGAGGACGTAGTATATGGCCTTTCGTCTGGCCGTTGGCACTTGTCTCCTAGACCTCGGTGATCATTAACGACAAGCGCGCGTCAAGACCATGTCCGAACCCGGAAAGGCTTCTTCTGGACGCTCGGATCTCACGATGTCCGTGTCGCAAGAGGCGCAACCAGAACAGCAGACAGAGCCGCGGCCACAAGCGCAACAAGAGTTCGTAGAGGGCGGGTTTGGCTGGTGGGTAGTTCGCATTTATTTATACCAACGGTAGCCGGACGACGTAGCTAACAATTCTCATAGGGTTGTAGTCATCGCCGTTGTGAGTCAATGATTCACAAATTCAACACATTCCAAGGGAGAGACATGGAGGGAAAAAACGGCCTTTCTTTAAAGTCTAGAATCACTCCATTCTGAGACTTCCTTTGTTCTCTCCGTACTTGGGATTCTATGGCTTGAGGCGAAAATCACTGACTCCGCACGCCGCAGTTCTTCCTCAACGCCCACACCTGGGGTCTCAACTCCGTAAGCAGCCATTGAAACAAAAAAAGCAAAAAAAAAATAAGAAATAAGAAAACGTGCAAAATGATCCGCTAACTAGGATCACTCGCCATAGTCATTCGCCGTCTTTCTGGCTTATTACATCAAGACCAATACTTTCCAGGCCACGGCCTTAGGATATGCCTTCATAGGCGGCCTCTCCTTATCCATAGGTGAGTAAAGAGTCATCCCCCGCGCACTCGGCTTTTGCGCTGTTGCTGCTGACCACGAGACTGTCACCGCAATCTAGCCTTCCTGATTTCGCCCCTGGCAACGTTTCTGGCCGGCTGGGATAAATGCGGGACGCGATTAACCATCTTTGCTGGTGCCATACTCGAGGTGTGCGTGTCCATGAAATCCCTTAACTCAGAGCCAAAGCCTTCGCCCCCCTAGATCATGGTTAGAAATAGACGAAAACAATCCAAAGACTAACGAGAAAGAACAGTGTCGCCTTCGTGGGCTCTTCATTCGCTACTGAGTTATGGCACATCATCCTCACGCAAGGCGTGGTCTTCGGGCTGGGCATGGGCCTAGCCTTCGTGGCCTCAGCCCCGGTGCCAGCGCAATGGTTCCATAAGAAGCGGTCGCTCGCGAACGGCGTGGCGACGGCGGGCTCGGGCTTCGGCGGACTGATCTACTCGCTCGGCACCAACGCGATGATCGAGCAGATCGGGCTGGCCTGGACCTTCCGCACCCTGGCCATCATCTGCTTCGTCATCAACGGCATCGCGAGCTTCTTCATCCGCGACCGCAATGTCGCCGTCGGCTCCGTCCACGTCGCCTTCAACTGGAAGCTCTTCCGCCGCCCTAGCTTCATCCTCTTCCAGATCTGGATGATCCTGTCGCTTATCGGCTATGTCATCCTCGTCTTCAGCATTGTCGCGTACTGCCAGGCTATCGGCCTGTCGGCCTCGCGGGCGTCGCTTGTTGGCGCGCTGTTTAACCGTAAGTCTTAAGTGTCCCTGGTGCCATGCAAGTTGGATATATTAGATAGTATAGAAGGGAACCTCAAAGAAATAGTTTCGCTGATTTGTCGGAGCAGTGGGCCAAGGAATTGGCCGGCCTACCATCGGCCTCTCAAGTGACTCCGTAGGCCGTCTCAACATCGCCAATCTGTGTACGCTGTGGTGCGGCCTCCTGGTAAGCAATCTCCCAACAGACATAGTCTTTCTGTCTTATACCTGCACCGGTTTTGTCTCAGCGGCATGTGGAACACTCTCCACAATCCGCTTTCAAGACAACCTTATTCAGCCACATCATTACCGTTAAGACAATTACTGACTCGGGATTCTGTAGTGCTTTTTCTTGTGGATGTTCGGGGCCAGGACGTTCGCCGGGGCCATTGTCTTTGCGCTCCTTGGCGGTGGCGTGGCCGGTACTATGTGGCCGACTGTCTCGCCGATTTGCGCCGAGGTCGTGGGGCTTGCGTTGATTCCCTCCGGTGAGTTAAACCCCCCCTTTTCCCTTTTTGGGGTTCTGGTTTTGTTGAGCCGCTTGTCACGGGGAAGACTATCAGTGACTCGGGAGGGCTCATATGAGTAGCTACAATCAGAGCCCGTGTAACTCAGAGACGTGGTGATAAGTCGACAACTTAACTAATCTGGAAATAGCTCTCTCCATAACCTGGCTCGTCCTCGTCATCCCAGCTACCTTCGCCGAGGTCATCGGACTAAGCCTGCGCACCCCCGGGACATGGGGCTACCGCGACGTGCAGCTCTTCGCGGGCTTCATGTACATCGGCGCCTTCATCTTCGGCTGGATCCTGCGCGCCTGGAAAGTCCGCGAGCTGGAACAGGCCCGGCTGGATAAAGAGCAGCGCGAGCTCGCCATCCGTGACGACGGCGTCATAGCTTCTTCGGACGAGCTGCGACGCCGTGCGAGCCGCACCACAACAGTGAAAGACAAAGTTTCGTATTTACGGGGACTTTGGGCGGTACAGCGTGTCTGAGGATACTTGACGTGTTGCCGTATCGCGTTACTTCTTCACCTATTATGAGGGGATGGACCGAGCCATACGGCAAGCCAAGTAGTCCGGCGAGCACGATAATCACTTTGGGATTCATCGGTACGTACATGTTGATGACATGTTCATGAAATCTTCTAAGATACCAACTTTATAATACGCCTGAACATTATCCTATAAGCCGGCCTTTGGATTCGTTTGATACCATGGAATTGACAGCAGGAGTTTACCCTAGCAATGTATATATAATACGGGCATAGATTTGTATATAGATGCATATATCCATCCATCCATACTAGCAAGCAACGCAAATTACCTTTCTACAAAGTGCTCAGGCAGTGGTAGCATTCGCAAGCTCAATGGCCTTCTTAGCAGCCTCATCAAAGTCGTCAAAAGCGAAGAGCGGCAGACCACTCTCGGCAATAATCTTCTGGCCTTCCATCTCGTTCGTGCCCCGGATCCGCACGACGACGGGCACGCTCATCTTCAGGTCCCGGAAAGCGAGGATGACACCCTGCGCGATCATGTCGCCCAGCGTCAGACCGCCGAATATGTTAACGAAGATGCACTATTTTGGCTTCGTCAGCGAGAGGAAGTCAAGGAATAAAAAAAGAAAGAGAAAGTTCAATATGAAGAACAGATGAGGTGCGTACCTTTACCCTCGGATCCTTCAAGATGACCTCAAAACTCTTCTTGACCGTCTCGCTGGTCGCCTTACCGCCCGTGTCCAGGAAATTCGCGGCCCGGCCTCCCGCATGCGCGAGGGCGTCCACGGTGTTCATCGCAAGCCCCGCGCCATTGACCACCGTCCCGATGTTCGCCATTTCGTTTTTACCCTTCCCATTCGCCAGCTTGACATACACGATACCGTCTTTCTCAACCTCAACCTCAGCAGCGTCCTCGACGCTCAGGTCGCGCAGCGCTTGGACATCGGCCTGCCGGCCGCAACTGCGATTCGCCGCGTCGTCGAAGCCGAAGCGGGAGGGTGCGATGGTGATTGGGGTCCGGCCGCGGGTGGCCATGAGCTGCGTCTTCAGAAGATTTGCTTCTTTCTCTGCGAAGAGGTTGACAAGGCCGGTGATGATGGTGCCGAGCGATTTGACCGTATCGCTGCTCTTAGTGTCGAGGCCAAGGTGTACCGCGATAGCATTCATATCCAGACTCGCCGCCCCTGTTTTGTAATCGTAGTCGAACCGCTTCATCTTCTCTGCGTCACCGTTGTCGTGTGGCGAGACGATCACACAGGGTTTGCTGGTTGAGCGGTTCACTGTGACGGCGAGCAGGCGGGTCTCGTGGGCTGGGGGGACAGTATCGGCGACTGGTAGTCCACGCTTCCGTAGAAGTTCGGACGCTGTGGACTGCGTTAAGTAGATGGATCTTGTCTGCTGCTTGGGTGCCCTGGCGATGCTCGGGGTAGGTCTCCTAGCAGCGGTATGAATCCCTCGACGTTGGGAGGGTGAGCCGGCACCCTGCGCCTGGGGTGTTGATCCGCTCAACATCGTTTTCAGCACCGGTCCAAATGCAGAGGGATGGGTCACAATCGCGCAGCCCGCTGCTTTCAGGGCATTCACTTTGTCTTGAGCAGAGGGCTCACCAGGGAGCGCAAAGGCACCGGCGTGCCCCATTATCCGTCCCGGGGGAGCACGAGTACCTCCAATTATGGCGGCGATAGGCCTGTTAAGCGATTCGACATTAGCATTCACACACACCGCAGGATGGGCCGTTTTGGCTTGCGGGTAACATTGACTGACTTTGGATTCTTCGTTTTTGCACGGTATTCTTTGATCCAACTTGCGGCCTCAAGCTCGGCATGTCCTCCTATCTCGCCTGCCATTGCGATGGCCTCTGTAGCCGGGTCCTCTACCAAGGCCTGCAGACCATCTCTGAGACTCGTGCCGGGTAATATATCTCCTCCAACACCTATGCACATTGTCTGACCTAGGCCAGATCTGAGTGTAGAAGCAGCAGCTATCAGGAGTTACTTTAGCCGGGGTCTTGGCAACAATTTATAGACAACGATGTGATGGGATCTTACTCTCATAGCTTAGAGTACCTGAACGTGCCACAATTCCTACTCGGCCAGGCTCAAAGCATCGCAGCGGCTGAAAACCTGTAGATAGTTATCAGTCGTACGCCGCTTTGGTACCCCCGACAAGGCAATATTAACCTATTCGGCATTTTCCTACAGCCGATATTATACCGGGCGAATTAGCGCCGACAAGTCGAGAAGCAGTCTGTGTTTGGAGCATCGCGTGTATCTAGGACCTCGTGATCAGTCCATTTGCCATATTGTTCGTCCATCAGAGCGGTAATGATGCTCACCCGTAACATGTCGTGTAAAGGGATATGCTCCGCTACGGCGACGATTAAAGGGACTTCGGCCTCGATGGCCTCCTCAATGGCAGCGGTGGCCTGGTGTGCGGCGACGTAAATGCCCGTGGCATCGGGCTTAAGAACTTCCATTGCCTATCATGAGAGTCTTGATTTTAGCCATTGTCAGAACACAATTATGTACTTCCCCGTTCCTTCGAGTAGGTTGGGAGTGTGTGAGATGGGGGGAAGATTGAATTCGAGGGTATAATTTTGGATTCAAATAGTTTTCATACCTTTCGAACCGAAGGCAGAACGGGTAGGCCGAGATGTTCTCCCTCTGACCCTGGCTTGACGCCGCCGACGATGTTGGTTCCCCATGCTATAGAGTCCTTGGCATTGGCAGTTGCTTGTTTTCCTGTTCCAGCTTCAATCAGTCCCGGAGTGCTTCAACCTGTCTCCTTATCTTTTCTTCAAGCAGGACTAAAAGTGAGGATAAATGTAAACTGACCTGTAAATCCTTGAAATATCACTCGTGTATGGCTGCCGATTTTGAGATTCTTGACTGTAGAGCTGTAATGGTACCTGACTAGGGAGCTGCCAAAGCTCCGGCTAATAGTAGCTCGGCCAGCTTGTCTCAACAGCCCGCCCCGGGCCCCGAGGTGTGAGACGCATCGTGTCATCTTTCTAAAAACTCTATGAATGTGAAAACTGAAGGCACAGACTCATTAGAATGAAATAATTCGAAAAGTAGTCAAGACAAGATATGGCGTCGCAGCTAGCATTATATGTGCCAGATGGCCTTTAAAGCAAATGATCATGTTAGCTATTTAGTGAATTGTTTCAATTCCGAGGCTGCCCGGTGAGGTTTGTATACTATGTTAGGGAATTGAGTTGTGATCCACCCGATGAGGGTATAAGCCGGCTTTAACACCGTCATCGGTGCCCACCTCCTAAAGACGGAGCGCAGCTCGAAACTAGCGTGCTCTTTGAATTTCCGTATCCGCAGGAAAGAATGATAGGTAGGGGATCGGGTTATATCGCGAATGAAGGCGGCTCATTACTCAGTTACCGTGGCCTAAGGTTTCGGGTGGGATACATGGCACCAGGCGCTTATACTTTTAGAACGGCGGGGAACGGTCCATAGTAAATATCGTCCTTCCGGGTACACCACTAACCCAGTGGCGACCATGAACAATGAACATGTGATAGGTAAGTACCTAAGGTACCTGTAGGTAGGAAACGTAGTCAATCACTTTCTCCGACTTGATGAAGTGCGTAATATGGTCGGGACACAGGCTGGCGGTGAGAGGATGTATCGTCCATTAGATAGATAGGGATGGGGCCGGGTAATATGATCATACAAAGAGGTAGTATACACGTCCGGCTTCAAGTCAGACTCACTTTTCCCGCGACGTTCGCCGTCTAGTGTAGACAGCGCTATAAACCCGGGCTTCCGTCTTTTGATTTCGATGTGGGTGCCTTCGTGTTTGGCTCTTCGGTAAATCCCAGGTTTTTGAAGTCATCCTTGGCCATGAGGTTCCTACCATTGGGCGAGATCAGTATTGATCGGTCTCAGGAGCATTACAGAAAGAGGACAAAAAGACTCTCGGTCCACCTTACCGATCCATTCGGCATGCGAGATACGACTTGGCAAGGCTGCGACATTCTTCGTCGTTGATACCTTTCACCTTCTTGATACAAGACAGGTAGCGCGTCATAACATGCTTGCACTCGCCTGGCAGCTGTTAGTAAAGCAGGGATAGTTGAGAACACGGCTCGCCATGCACACCATCGTGGTCTAGAGGAAAACTACCGCGCTCTGGACTGTAAGGGCGCAGTCAGTGCGATAGGTTAGCATGACTCTCTCATGGGAATCAACGACAGGAGTGAGCAAGCGGGTGAGAATTGGCTTACGGCACTGGCTTTCCTGCATATGGACCTGAGCCCGGGCTGCCAAAGGAACTCATCAGACCCTCTCTGCGGAATTTAATTACTAGTAGCGCAACCTCTTCATATGCCGTTTAAAGCCCGCGAGATTTGGTGGATCAGCAAGGGAGGAATTCAACTCATGCAACGGACGAAGTGCACACCAGAAAATGTTGGACTGGGCCGCCGCAAGCAATACAGTGCGGTGCACTATGTGGCGCCCTAAACACAATTTAAGTGGCGTGCTCAGACGTTGTTTTGGGTCATTGCGGTGAGTGCGAGGCGGTTTCAGCTTAAATACGGTGCATAGAAATAAAGACACACAGTGACGCGCTGTGGCTGGGTGGCCAAGCTGCTGGGGATATGAAGAACCCTCTGACAGGTCTCCATACAAATTAACTACGGGCTTCTCATACAATTCACCTTGCTACGACCCTGGTTTTCTCGTCACGACGAGTTCATACCGAATTTAAATGTGTTAATACCGAGCTGTTTCCAGTCCGTCATCGTCAACTGCCCCATGGCCATGGGTTGACGTCCTTTTGTCTTTACATGGGATGACGATGCTGCTGCTTTAAACACAGGACATGTTCCTCGGCTTCACGAAAAACGATGAACTCGATCAGTCTGCTAGATTCCACATAGAAACTAGCTGCTGCTTAGATACGCCTTTCCGCCGGAGTCGGCGTTGCTGGCGTTCCCCCAATGCTGTCTGTTAATCTCGCCCCGCTCCCAATTGTGATAATTTTCCCTTCGCAATGACTCGAGACGCAGCATCGATCATCAAAAAGTGACCCGCACGCCCGACAATCGGGGCCCGGCCCCGGATTTGCAGTCGTCGGGGTCGTGATTCCGCACACGTCGCTGTTGCAGTAAGCCGGTGAGCTCTCGCACCCGTTCTCGTCGCAGTTGAGCACGTTGGTGATGGTACACATGCGTCGTGTGGCCGAGTGGCGTGCGCCGAGTCACCACCTAAGCTGGGACCAGTAGCCCGAGCACAATGTGCCGCCCCAGGCGGTACTGACTCCCGAGCACGCCGGCCCGGCCGTAGGTCCTGATATGGAGCTGATGGTTGTGACTTGTGTCATTCATTGACATCGTAGTGTCACAGGTCAAGGAACGACAGGCTGATGATGTTTCCCTCTGACTCCTGAGTGTGAGTTGATAGTTCTCAGGCGTCAAACCCCCTAAGACGCAGCACCAACGCTACCACTCGACCTATGTACTACCTGCAACTGGTGCCATCACCATTCCATGAGGCAGTAGGCTTGATAGTCTTTGGTTTTAAGCAAGCGAAGATCTAACGAAGATGATCTAACTACTCTAATTGCATAATGAATAATATATACATAAGTTCCGGTACATGCATAGTTAATTGCTTCCTTTATGCATGACCGACAGGGTTTACTCTGCTTGAGCCAATTGGCATCACCCGGCCAACTCGGCAGCGAACAGGATGGCCAAAAAGGCGCAAAACGAGATCCGTTGGCCAAACTTGAATGTACAACGCTCCCGCAAGTCACTCCAGACCAGGCCCTTATGGCCAATCCCATGACGGAAATGGAAATCAAATACCTACACTGTAACATGCCGATAGGGAGTCCAGCTTTCGTGTGTCTGCCTATCCCCATCTGACGTTCTTTTCGTCCCACGTACAGCGATCTACCGGGCCCTTAGTTCTCGTAGGTACACAACACGACCTGGATGCGATAATATAAGTGGTAGGGTAGATAATCGGGGACTGGCAAGGTGGCAGAGCCAAGCTGCCTATATTACCATAAGCGTTGTCACCTGCCTATCTATCTACTTCTTCTCAACAGCCCCCAACCTGCCCTGCCGTGTCACGGGGAAAGCGCCCGAAAATACAGTCAATCAATCAATGAAAATAAAATTGAACGATTGAGACCCGAACGAGCGTCTTACCAAGTTTTCCTCCTCCAACCGCGACCATGCAACTACAACGCTGCCGTCAAACAACGGCCATCGCAATAATAGCAACTTCGACAATACATACGACGCTGGCCAATCTAGTCGATCCGTTGGGATATTCCGAAGTGGTGCATTTCTTCCCTAGCCAACAGAAAGATCTCATTTGTCCCGCCGACTACTTCAGCTGCGAAGACAAAGGACCGCAGTTCGCAGGTGCGTGTTGCGAGAATGGCCAGGTCTGTTCTTTAGACTCCCAGCAGAGTGCTGCGTGCTGTCCCACAACGTGAGTACCCAACGAAAGGACCTACCTGTTGTTTGTCCTGGCTGCTTCTTGCAAGTCTGATGCATCGACTGACAAATGCTGGATTGCCAGAGCAACGTGCACGGGCGTGGCGCCGGGCATCGAACCCACTACGACGGCTTCCTATGTGAGCAATTCGTATTTCGCGTTCCCCATCATCCCGACCTCCTTCAGCAACGCAGCGGCTTGCACTGCGGCGCTGCGGGACTGCACCCAGAACTACGGCGCGTGCCTGAAAGACCTGACGGGCGGTGGCTCCGGATATGGCGTGACTATCCAGGTTCCCGGCGCGGCGGGGACTACAGTGACCCAAGCACAGACGGCGCTGCCTTCGGCGACAGCGACGGCAATATGCTCGACGCTTTCGCTCCAGGGATGTCATGGTTTGAGTGATGGGCTATGCCACGCCGGCACCCAGGGAGGATTTACGGTGGGCAGTGCAAATGGAGCACCACGGCCCACTGCCGCCCCTCGCCTGGTCGGTGTCATCGCTGGAGTCGGACTTGGTATTGCGGGCGCACACTTATAACACACTGGACTGCTCACTCAAAAGAAATCGGATGACGTTACGAGTATATGACTGGAGTTTTCTGGCCGTTCAGGATCAGTTGGGGTTGGGGAGATACCTGACTTCGACGTATACGGCTTGTACATAGAGGCACGCAACGGCGGGGAACGTCGCCGTAAGCATGTAATATATAACGGGAGCACTGGCGTTAGGTTTTACATTATGGACAAAACATATTTCAGTCGAGTAGGTGTGGGCACCGAATTGAGTCAATGCTCAGGTTCGTAGAGCGGGCAGATGTCTTGTCAGGTAATTTATACAAACTTGTAGGCGACGTAAATTCTGTTGACGCTACCTTTTTGGTGTAGGTTCGATACCTAGGTACCTACCTAACATATTGTTCGGCCCACTACCTTGCTCGGCCACTTTTCAACATACCGACAGGGGGCTATAGGCGAGTGCCACCCCTCCTTGGCCGAGCAACATGGTAGGCTGACCAGGAAGGCGAACTGTTTACGGTAGATTATGTATTTAAGAGGAACTCCCTTGGAGGCAATGACGATCCAGTCCATCGAATACATGCAAATGTAGCCAGAGGAAAGAAGTAGCGACTCAAGACGACGTGCAATGCGCTCTTGCAATTCGTAGGCTACTTTGACTCGGCAAATCATTCAACGCTTAATCTGAGCTGCCGCTGTACTTCCGCCGTCATTCATCCTTCTACTAGAGCTACTCAGCATGTTCGCTCCACTACCGACTGGGACTGATCGACGAGTCTGCAGCGTATAATCACACGCGCGGCATCGCTGTCTGATTGACTGATCAATACGATTTCTCTATCGTGGATAGCGGCATACGACGGCGCATGAGGAAAGGTCGTGTCGTGTCGTGACGTGACGCCCGCTACAACAGGAGCCTACGCCTCATCCTCCCAGTCATCACTATGGCATCGTCCGTCCTCCCCAATGAATCCAACCTGCTCGGTGTGGCTCTAGTCGTCAATCGGTCACGCGACGGGCCGCGCTTTGTCTTCCACTACCCGCCACAGATTCAATATGGCAAGAAGTCACGTGCAACGACCGCACAGGGATCGGCCGAGGACGAGTTAGACGATGATGACGATGACGGCGCCTTGTTGAACCAGCTCTCACCGCCATCGTTTTTCGAGGGAACGTCGGGGTCCATGCCTAATGCTGCCGGTTTCCAGTCCTGGAACCATGATGACCATCTGGAAACTGAGAACGGGTCGCAGATTGTGCCCTGGGAGCATGTCGCCGGCTACCCGACCCGTGACCTAGAAAGCCTTCTGACCCCGTCACGCGCATTCCACAAGAGACCCTTCCAAGTCTCGCTGGATCAGCTGTATTTTGTCTCATCGCCTGTGTATGTTCCGGAGAATGGCGTCTGGCGCAAGACAAAGCGCCAGCCCAAGAAGCAGTCCCAAAAGTCACCCGAGAATGGAGGTAGCGAGTTGACAGTATCAAAAAACAGCCAGTCCTCCGTGTTACCGGCAGCCGACGTGTTCCACATTGAAATCAAGGACTCTACGACAGACGATGTTGCTGGTAGCAATGGTGGGAGTGGAAATGGGCCCGAGGACACCGAGGAGAAGAGGAGCGGGATGAACATGTTCAATCTGGTATTCATACTTAACCCGAAGAGACATGAGGCCAAGGAGCTAGCCGAGACGTTATATTCCCACATCATTAAAAAGATTAACAAATTGTTCAAGTACAGTCAACAGAAGACTGACTTTGTCTGGAAGGAGTCTAAGCGCATACTCGCGCTTAAAGACAAGAATCGTGAATCAAGTGAGTAATGTGTTTACGCTGGCGTTCGAGAATGCACAATCTCGTCACGGCACCGATGCTTTACCAATTGACCTTGTCTAATAAAAATTCGGTCCACGCATACAGGAACAAAGATGAGCATTCTCTGGAAGGAGATCCTAGAAGTCTCGTCGCTCGCAGCTTGCATACAGGATATCTACGAGGCAGTATCCCAGAACAAGATAGCTGCGCTCCAGCTCGAGACGCCCGAAGGCACTATTGCGCACTCAGTGCAGATCCCCGTGCCGTTCTACTTGACAGACCTACAGCCCGAAGAAGAGGCCGCCAGTACGCGTGGTCTGTGGATCACCACGGCCAACTACTTTCTCGAAGAGGATAGCTTGAATGATCCGTCCTTTCTTGACAAGAATTTCGGTCTCCTGCTCATGAGCGACGAGAAGAAGATTATCGCCGAGCTTCAGGCTGATGCCGATGAAGCAACTGCCGCTATGATTGAGTTTGTACGGCTCTCGAAGCCGACTATGTCGTACGTGATCGTGATTTTAGTGACATTCACTTGCCCTGCTCCCCCTTTCCACTAGCCCTTGCCGATCTCCCAGTTTACAGAATCCAGATGCTGCCCTTGATATCATCCAAAAGCTAATAATACTTGTCATCAGTTTCCATCAAATCAGCCAAGGCGGCGGGCTCTCGCCAAGCCAGGTCCGCAAATATGCTCAGCATTTTATCTTCTGGCGGCGAGCAATCGCGATCCCGCCCTTACACGCGAGGGACGTGTACATACTATCACCTAATGCAGACTTGAGTCTCCTCCCAAGCGCAAGTCAGGCATGGGCCCGCATGTTTCCTCTCGCACCGCACCTAGCTGATTTTCTCGCGGAACTGTCGGCAGCTCCACGCCCTTACAAGTGGTTTTATCCATCCCAGGATCACCGCTCTACGTACCTGCAGATGCTGGCGTGGCTGATGCGTGGGGGTTGGGTGACACAGCTTTGCACCTTTGCTTATGTGGTCGTCTGGCCTGAGATTCTCTACGAGGTCGAGTATGAGCTCGAGGCTGAGGAGCTGAGGGCCCTGCAGGACGAGGCGGCCAAGAGAGAAAAAGAGAAACAGCAACAGAAAGAGAGGGACCAGGATCATCAAAGCACTGAACAGGACCATGAGAAAGGAAAAGAAAGGGATAACGATGAAAAGTCCCAAGGATATCACTACCAGCAACAACTGGACGAGCATGCACAACAGAGAAGATGGGATCAGGAGACAGACTCCAGAGATCGCCGCTTTGCCCATCCCCCGGCATCATCAACTGGTTCTTCGCCTAGAGTCAGGGTTGGTAACATGGCGTTTTCCGCGTCTTTTACTACCCTCAACCTCCTAACAACCTCGACTACAAGCGCAGCAAATGAAGCTATAAGCCCAAGAACATCATCTAGTGCGCTGCTTCCTCAACTCCATACTTCACCCCCTTCGTCCTTTGCCGATGCCTCCTCATCCCGCTCACCGGCCCACCAACCAAACTCCCCTTCACACTCCGACTCATTTACTGCATCTATATCTTCGCCGACGACAGCCCAAACACAGGGGGAGCGCTTCGCACTCGCCGCGCGCCTCAGCCGGATTGCCGACAAAGAAGCCCAAGCCGCATACGAACGAAGCGCCGCTTTTGCCCGCAAGCCACCACCTATCGCCACATCTCACCCCTCCACCAACATGTCGCCGCACCTCGCCCACTTGTCTCCGTACGTCATCGTCGACGCACGCCGCGCAACAGGCAAAGACAGCCTCTACCTGTCCGCCATTGGACGGCGATTCTCCGATCCCAAAGTTCGTGCCGCCTGGCCCGTCTTCTGGAAGTACTTCAATGGCCGCTCGGCTCTCGAGCGCATCATCTTGGGGCTGGCCGGAGACGGCGCCATCGCCGAAGTCGGCGTGGCTAACGGGTATGGCAACGGCAAGTTGAAGATCAAGAAGCGCAAGGAGGCCTGGGCTCTCATGACTGCTATGAGCGAGCATCTACTCTGTACTCGGCATTTTTGAATACACAAAACGCACATAGGTTTACGCCTACACGAATTAAAAGGCGGCTATTCACGCTCATGAGTTTTGGGGGTCTTCTATAGATAGAAAAGGGATTATCAGGCTAGGGTAAAGATGATGGGATCACACATACAAAACAATATTCGGTGCCCGAGAGAGGGGAGTGGGGGGGAATCTATCTACTCGTCTACCTATATATTTACCTACCTGCTCATTTACCCTTACTCGTTATTGTGTGTAGTATATGAACGAACGACGTAAACCCCCAAAAAGATGCGTGGGGTGCGTATCCCGCTGATTTACCAAACTCACACCGCTAATACGGCAAGATCGGCAGCGAAATCGGCAAACGTCAACTACTACAAGCATGCACGAATCCTCTTTAGAGTCAAAGAGAGAAAAAAAAAGGCAAGCCGTTCGCAAGATTTGTTCGATTATGGTAGGTTATATAAACTGTTCTGGGAGCCGGTCCCATTCCAAAGGACATGGTACATGAGTTAATTAAGGCGCCAACCCATGGATAAATGATATAATAAGCATGGGACGCTACATGGGGCTCGTATTGTCACGTTTAAAACAAAAAAAAAAAAAAAGGGAAGAAGGCTGAGGGAAGCGAGGTAAAAGGTATGGAAATCGAGTTGAAAACAAAAACAAGCAGAAAAAAAAAGGTGAGGATTGGACACAAAAAGGGATTCATGGTAGATAGGGGGTTTGTGTGTGGAAAAGATCAAACGCCCATATATGCCTCTGGCAATATGGCTCGAAAACTCCGTATTGCTCCAGGTATCATTGAAAAGAAAAAAACAATCAAGCCCATTCCCATCTTGCCAGAGAGATGCTCAATATGACCGTTGGAAAAAAAAACCACAAAATTCGATAACGAGAGGAACTAACACCAACGGTGAACCCCCCCTTACGCCCGATCAAGGTCCGACCAGAAAAGGCCCGTGAAAACGACAACCTTGCACCGACGAAACAACCGTGTGAATGCAATAGAAATGCCTCGCCTCCATGAAAATGCCCATAATATATCTCAACGCATGCAGGAATCGCTGTGTATCAAGGCAGCAACGCTGAAGTGCAAGACAAAGGAAAGTGGGTGCTCAGAAAGAATAGTGCACTATTGAATCGCAGACGTCCAGTTCATGCATCATCAAAGTCCATGTACTCATCTTCTTCCTTGAAGTTCGCGGTGGCAGGGTCACTGCCATCTGCGTTCTGGTCCCAGAATGCACCACTATCTTCCATGTCTTGTCCCATGCCTTCGGGGCTGACGGAAATACCACCAGACTCAGTACCATCGACAGCATCTCCCTTGTAGTTGGTATGCTGGGGTACCCGAAGGCCTGATCCCGCAAAGCGACTGTACGAAAATGTGTGAGGCTCATTCTTAGCCCATGCTTCACTCAACTCCGTTTGCATCCGCTTTTCATCCTCGGAGATGGAGAATGGGACGGTCCCACCTAGCTCCACGATTGCATTGATAAGCACTTCTTGCTGTTGAAGCTTGAGGTGTAGCATCCACATCAGATCCCTGGTCCAACTTACGGACCCATTGAGTATGTCGCCTTTGTTGGGGCCCTTGTCCTTATCTTCAAGTGGAAGACCTGTTGTTATATTTCCAACTCCTGTAGCCCGCTTGGCACCTGGACCGGCTAATCCTGACGTTGCCTGTCCTGGGTTGGCAATTCCCGTGAGACTTGGCGACATAGGCGTCCCATTCTGGATCATTTTACGGATCTTTTCATCCTCAAGCCTATGACTAGGGACTAGTTTGCTGAGATCCTGAATACGTTCATTGATGTTGTCCCTGCGCCGTCGCTCAACAAGGTTGTGCGATTCACGCCGCTTCTTCTTTTTCATCTCTTGAGATGATACAGCATTGTTACCAAATTTGGTCGGCACAGATTGGCCTCCCTTTGACAGACCGTCTACCATCTGGGTATTCTGCATCCCGTGTTGTAATGGGGAGGCGAAGGACGAGCCTGGGTAAGATGAGTAGCTCTGTGGAGTATGGCTCCATTGCGCGGACGGCGACTTTTCATGATGTGCTCCTGGCATTCGGATTGGTTGTGAGCCAAAGCCCCCTGACTCGCGAGCGCTCATTGATAATGCCGACATGGCAGCGGCCGTCTTATTTGTTAGTGGGCTCCTCGTGTTCGAAGCTTTGCGCTGCATGCTCTGAGACATTTGAGGATGAGACTTGGTGCTCAAAAAGTTAGGGTCGCCGCCATCATGATTCATGTCGGAATTCGCCAGCGGCGAGCCGGAGTATGATACCGGGGATTGCAGTGAATTTCCGAAGGATTGCGGGTGCTGGATTTGTCGAAATGGTTGAGCATTGTAGCTGTGAAGAAAGGGACTCTGCACCGGGTCACCGTCTGGGGTGTTGGAGTATCCGTTTATATGCGACTGGTCTATCTGCAACCCGCCGTTGTTGTTGCTGTTGTTTGTATATATGCCAAAGCCCCCCATACTCATGTCGTTCATGCGCCCGAATTCTTGGCCTTGATTGCGCAAACTCGACTGGTTGGTCATGCCGTCCACTGGACCCAGAGTCTCCAGGAGCTCGTCATCATCGTAGAAGTTAGAAGCGTTGTTATTGCCATTAAAGTTATTCGAATATGAGGCCCCGTAAGCGCCCGTGGCTAAATCACTCGGATCAACGCTGGCGCCGTTATTCTGGCCGCCGCCGAAGTGGCCGAAGCCGTGCTGTGCCATCGTGTCGTGCGTGTGACAAAAGATGGTTGGGGAATATTTCATGCCGCGAGGGCGAAGAAGAATCCAATGTGTTTGGTGACACCGAAGACCGATGCTGTGTGGAAAAGCAATTGAGTCAGCCCCGCATCTCTGAGACCTGGGGAGAACTGAGCATCACAGCGGGGATGCAACGCGTGCAACTCGGCGGGCAAGCACAGAGCGGTCCCGCATGAGACGCACAACTCCACAAATAGCGCGGGATAGACCAAAGAGATAGATGGGGGCTCAATACTTACCGCCGTTTTGCTCCGAGATATTAATTTGGAAGCTGATGGGCTATAATGCCATACAGGGACGGGAGGTAATATTGTTGGCAAAATGCGTTGGTCAATTTGGGGGTAGAGCTGGTAGTGGAGAAGGGAACAAGGGATGATTATCTATGGCAGAGGCGGTTATTGCGATCCTTGTTGGTCCGTTGGCTTGGAGAGTTGTAAGAGAGCTCGGAGTACGAATTGAGACCCGTCCTTTTGTCCCTTCCGTATTGTTGGATAAACTAATGCAGAAAGTCGTTGGGCCGAGTCGGATCAATAGTCAAGGCCAAGGATAATTGTGTATTGCAGACGTCCAAATGGGTCGGCGGCAATGCTTAACTCTGAGAGGGTAAATAATTTAATGCGGTCAACCCTTGGAGCAAAGGATTCAATAGATGAGATGGTGTGAGAAGATGATATCAGCCCAAAAAATCGCGAGGGGAGCAACAAGGTGCGGCGAGGAGCGGCCCAAGAAATGCGATTGTACTCGTTTTTACTCTTCTCTTTTGGTGTGGCGGTTCTTAGGTGAGAAAAGACGACAAGGGGAGTAGAAATGTATTGGAACTTCGGACAAGCAGGCCGGCTGGGAACGGTTCGGTTGTCGCACACGCGTTGGCGGGCCGCCTCGACTAGTTATAGATTGGTCGAGTCAAAGGCGAAGCGAGCGAGTGATGAAAGAGGAGGGAAGTTGGGTTGCTCGCTGAATTGTTGAGAGGACCGGTAAATGGCAAGTGTGGTATAGCTAGACACGAAGATACGCTTAATCAGCCCTCCTCGTACCCTCAAGTAGTGTAGGTGTCTTGCCGAGCAGGTCTCTGGCAAACCTGATCTTGGCAGGCAGCTCCCGGCCCAGCCTCTCCCAATAATAGGTGAGATAATGATGTGTATGATAAGCCTATTGTGCGGCGGAGCAAGCCCAGAGGTGTTCCATTCCCAGAAAGGAGGCAGAAGATTTGCGGGGCAGACAGGGAGAATAAAAAGACAAAAATAAAAAGCCCAGGTAGCCTTGAGGGTACCATGGAGCGGTACTGTGACAGGCTACACCACAACAAATGGAAGAAAGGAAGCAAGTTAAAATGCGTCTTGTCTTACCTGGCCTTGCTCTGTATTGCGGCGGGCTGTGAGGATTCGAGTGGACTCGAGTGGCCAGCTTGCGATACGGGGCGTGAACAGTGTCGAGGTGGTGTTGGATGCTGGGAGGTGACTTCGTCCTTGCCACATAATCGTGGTATAGGCAGCAGGGTGGTGTGTAATGGCGAGGAGGAACAGCAAAGACCACTGCTGCGGAGATGCGCCAAACGTCGCCAAACGTGAATGCGGTGCAAACGGACGGTCGGACGATACTTATTCTGGAAAGTCTTGTGTTGCGCAGAGCGTGAGCACGGTTCGGAAGAAGTGGTTGCAGTAGTGTAGAATGTAGACGGAGGTATATAGTGTCTGTTCAGGATTGTGGGCAGGGGGGGAGAGTTGGTTGAAGGGGTGGGGGATGGAGATGGATTGAGGACAAAAGGTTGCAGGTGGGCGGGCAGGCTGGGGGGCCGAGGATCAATCAATCCAACTAATCAACTTACAAGTCCGAATACTCCGGGGAGCAGGGGCTAGCCACTATAGGTAACTGGCCTGAGATGGGTACTGGCTGCCAGCAGGAGGGGGTTACGCCCGCTGGGGATTTGGCCGACCAGCTTAACAGCCCTTGAGGTCAGGTAGGTAGCCTGTGTACTGCACTGCACTGTGCTGTACTGTATAACTATAGGCGGCGTGGGTACCTGGTAGGGGTTGGAGGCCGTTGGAGGTATAGCAGTCGGGTTGGAGTAGGTAGCAGCCTGCGAGCCTGTGAGCCTGTAGGCAGACGTCTGCTCTTCCTTCACCTTTGCCGAGAAAGTCCCTTGCCTTACAGCAGGCTCCTCGGTAAGTTATCAGTCTCCAATATCCACAGGTGGAACGTTCCGTCTGTGCATGCAGTGCGTTGATACCTATCACCACTCTCTTGGGACGGTCTGCCCTTCAACCAATGATGCCGGGTCGCGCGATATGCTCAACGTCCTCGTTTGATATGGAATGACGGCGACTCAAGTCCATATAAGGTCGCCTTCCAATATGGCAGCTTTGCTCCGTGCTCGTTTGCAGAGTCAAGCGCCGGGTGCGCTGTAATAACTGCTATGCGCCTCTTAGACAGTTAGTATCGCGCGACTTTCCGTCTCCCATGTCGATAATAATATCATAAACTCACTAATTCGCGGTTTATGTTGCAAATATCAAGACACCATTTGCCTCGTAATGGCGTTTGAGGCGTGTACTTTCGAATAAGCAGGGCGGGTTCTGTAAACTCGGGGGTTCAAGAACGGGAACTGGAATAAATGGCTTTCTCTTTCTTTCTTTGGTGAGCTATTATGACTTTGGGTCTGCTAAAAGAGTAGATTACCTTTATCAAAAGTGTTGAAAATGCAACAAAAGAGAACATCTTTGCCTGCTACCGCGCGGCCCGGCTTGGGGTCCTAATAGCTTTTATATCTCCAGTCCATCCGCTCGCACACCGGCGGAAGCTAACCCAAGTTACCACTTCAAACGTCTGTCCCAGGCTACCCACAAGACACAGCGGCCGCACGCGTCTCCTGACTTTGAGCAATAATACATTTGTGCTCTAAGAGCCCGAGATTGGATAGTGTGGTGTGTAATGGCTTAGTGGTGGTGTGTAAGGAAAGGGGGGGGAGGGGCCGCGGTGAAGGAGATACGATCCCGTTTCTACCAGATTTTTATGGTGCTTTCTTTATCTGGACATGAAGTAGAACCGACTTCTCTCTCTCCCTCTCACGTTCCCTCTCTGTCTCTGTCTCTCTTATCGTCAAGATCCCGTAAGTAACGGGGTGGGTTTCTTGGACTGTAAAGGAGGGCGGTCTTGCAACTCGTGACACTACCAAGTCAGCCAACCTTCATTGGATAAGCCACGATGCGACCCTCTATTACTTAACCATGCGCAAGCAACTACCATGGGAATCGTATAATGGAACATGGAACATGGGCGGTTTGCGACTGCTCCATTTGCCCGGCGCATCCGTTCAGAGGATGGAATGCCGGAGAAGACTGGGGTGGACCTCAGTATGTAGTGTATGACTCACTTCCACAGGCCTCTCCCAGGCAGGGCTCGTTGAGGACAGCCGTTGCCCTCAGCGAGACTAATCACTTTGTAGAGTAGGGGCCAGAAAGCATCGCCTGGGTAAGGCAATCAGAACGGATGGTATGCCTGCACCGCATATCGACCTGCCTATCTAGATATCGGCGTGCCTAAACTACGTGCTAGTAGGACGATAGCCGCGCCTAACAGATGGATCCTATACCTACGGACCTAGCCTATGGGGTGGCTGCCATGCTTCTCTCCCATTTGACTCCTCCGGCCTTGGTGCCTGTACTCGCCACAGCTCGCAGCGGAAGAGAGGCGATGAGTGCGTGCCTAACTGACTTACCTACCGGAGGCGTTCCGTTCAACCGCGGCCAGCATCCCCGACGAATACTCTGCGGTTGCGGCGTCTCTGGCCAAGCGCCGATGAGCTACCTCTTATGGCGAGTAGATACATAGTGCTACAATGGCACGAGGAGGGGCATGAGGGGCATGAGGGGCATATGGGATGCCACCGGGGGAGGGGTAGTTCGTCTTGATGGTCTGTACTGTCGATGACGCGATGGCGCGGTCTGAGTAGCAGGCGCAAATGGACCAGCGTGGGCAACGTAGTCACAACGGCCGCGTCCGTGATGGGCTCGATGTAACGCAGCGGAGCTTTTCCTTCGTCAACGAATCCAGCTGCACAACCGTGGCAATGACCGTGGATACTGCGTGGGGTTTGGGACTGCGGCTTGCCGGCAGTGATCGCCCGACTCTCGCCCTCGGATTTTCAAGCATGTCTCTGCGACCCGCTTATGGGCTTCAACTCACATGCCAACCGAGCCAATCATCAGGTCCCGTGCCATGGCGATGCGCGCGGGGGTTGGTAACCGTTTTCAAGATTTGGGGCATGGATTAGACCCAATACGCCGCGGCGCGATCTGCCATCCGCGATATACGGGCATATACGGGCAGAGACGCAGGTGTTAAGTATTCCGTGCCCAGCCTTGGACAGATGGCAACAGGCCCTCAGCGCGGTCCGATACGATCCATCATACCAGCGCTGGCTGTCGTTGGTCCCAGGTTAAGACCCATCTGCGGGCCGCCGATGTTAGCAATATGCCGGTAGAGCGAACGACCTTGATTCTGAGTGGTGGTGGTGCCGCGCTCCACCGCTATGCATGACGCGTGAATCCTGCTGCCACATCGAGACGGTAAGTAGGCATCTGGCTATCTGCCCTGATGGGAGGACGGGGCAGATAGGCAGGCAGGTATCTAGTGGCTAGGTGAGGTTGTTGACGACAACCCTCGACTTGAGCCGTCGTCGTTGCGATACGAATGTCGCGATACGAATATTTCGAGATCGGGCCCGTCCAGTTACGGCTCGCCCAGGCTGATGGAAAGGCACGTATCAGCGGCTGTACGAAGCTACCTGCGGGACGATGTGCATGGTAGATAATAACACATGATAGCATACATCCGTAGGTCGATGGGAATTTCACCTACCTGCTCACCTTGGATACCAAGAGCCGCCCCATTTGTCAAGACCGGGGAAGAGCACGAATGTAGCGTAATTAACCCATTATAGAAAACAAAACCGACGATAACTTACCTACCTACCTTAGCTGCACGACCTAAAGTGGGCTCGTCCATGAACAGATTGTGGAGGACATACACAGGTTGTAGGTAGGGAGAAGATATCTGCATCTCACACAATCACGAGATGTTACATAAGGTGGAAGAGAGTAAATCATATAGGTGCACTTACATTAGCTGCGGTCAAGACTCAAGACTACAGACGCTACCACATAGTAGTGCCTCCTAGTAAGGTCAGGGCCATAGTTGGAGGTAGGTATGCGACGAGGCTTCACATGAGCTGAATAGGACGTAGGAAATGTTGTATCTAGGGCGATTAGCAAACACACTTCCCGGCAAGGCCTAATATCTGGTCGCTACTGAGAACCTTCGACGACAGGACGACTAAGAAATACAGTTCAGGGATAGATAAACACACCGTGTAGGTACTTCAAGTCTTCCGCTCGCAGCATTCATGATTTTGGCTGCACCAAATACGAAGCATGTTGGTACTTTCGTGAACGCAGCAAAGAAAAGCGACAGAGAGGGTTACCTTAGGTACCGTAAAGGGTGGGTGCCTTTCTGACGTAGGTTCCTTACAGGTGAGGAAAGGTCGAAGCCACATGCCCCCCATTTCGGCCAATAAATCGCTGATAATAATGTGGGTCCCGTGGCTTGGCCAATGGCTGATAAGATAACATGATGCCTGCAGCAGGCAACCAAGATGCAGCCCAGCCAATCAGCGGCTCCTGTCCCCACTCTTCCCCATGGCGGCCACACCACCCGACAACGAACGGAGCAGGTCAAGCAACTCTCTATGCTATTTACATTTCCCACGTTCAACACCAGAAGGGGTCATTCGATGCACCTGACTAACCCACACCAGTCGCCAAACTCCATCAGATCCGCGCAACCTGCCGCCATCCACCCGTCGACACCTACTTTCTCCCTCGATCTGCCCCAGCGCGACCCTCCCCGTCCAACATGGCCTCCGCCTCGTTCCGGGAGTCGATGAACTCTCTGGGGTGGTCCCGTCGAGACTCCGACTACACCGCCAACACGACGCCGCAGTCGGGCCTCCTGTCGTCCATCAAGTCGCTGAATCCCTTTGGGGACCGCGGCTACGTGCAACTACCGACAACCGAGGGCGCCGGTGCCCCCCTGCCGGCAAGCAATCGTCGCGATGAGGAAGAGGGCTGGTTTGTCTGTGGGTCCTCCCAGCTTATCTTGCGTCATCAAACCTTTACAATTCCCAATATTCTCCAAGAGGTGTGCGTCGTGGTTGTGCATGCGCATATACTGCGCGCCATGTCTCATCGATGCACATGGGCAACGACCCACCGGAGATACGAATAGGCTGACTCGAGATCTTCGGTTTTTATCTAGTGAGCCGTTGGGACCGGCTGCTCATCTTCGGCGCCTGCAACCTGGGCGCTCTCGCTTGCTTCGTGCTCTGCTTCGCCCTTTGGCCGATCCTCATGACCAAGCCGCGCAAATTCGTAATCCTGTAAGGCTCGATGTCTCTCCTTGTTACCTCTCTACGGCTTCTCCTGGTTCTTGTGACTCTACCCATCATATATTTGCCATTGCTATTAAGATCTAGCACATCTTTGGAACGAGCCGCCCCTGCATGTGCCGAAGGCGGGCAGATGCCTCTCCCGGGTCTCGAAGAAGCTCTACTCAATACCCATCTGTGACATCATCGTGTCTTGCACACCGTTCCTCCCCCTAGTGCCATTATTTTATTTACGCTAACTTCAAATGTCTTCGTAGCTGGTCATTCGGGTCCATTCTCTTCATATCTTCTTTCGGAGCCGTAATGGGGCCCAGGGCATATATGCTACACCTGACATCAGGTCCTCGTCTCCCATTTACAGCGGCTTACTTTGGATCCATTGCGCTGACTATATACTTTTCGATTGGCGTGAGTATTCCCATGAGGAAATTTGAATCCTGCTATGGCGACTGACGATCTTAGCTTCACAATACGATTTTAACCTTGATATCCGCACTCATCCAGATTGCATGCCTGCTGTGGTATCTGGTTAGTTACTTCCCAATGGGTTCCAGTGGTCTCCGGCTGGCTACCACGTATGGTGCTAGAAGAGCTGCATCGTGGATGACCAGCTAGAACTCTTGTAAATGAAACTCTGCCACGATAGTATTGTATTATGAGCTTGGGAGAGCGTTTGGAGTCGTGCTTGTTTGTTTTCGGTAAGGTCGGAATGACCAACCGCACATGGGCGCAAAGATTTGTATACAGAGCACTACAACCTTCACATACCGTGGCCGTCCACGTTGTTGTATTAATCGTCGTCGCCGTGGAATTGAACCCTTTGGGGGCCTCCATCGGGATTTTGCAGAAAACTGCTATAGAGAACTCGGCGCGACAATCTAGGTACGGAATAGAACATTATGACATCTGATCTCGCCGTGAGGCACTAAGAATGCTATTCGATCTTTGAATTTACGTTGCCGCATTTCGCCGTTATAAAACGGGCCAAAGTAAGCAGCGAACTCATGCAGACATGAAGGATCTGCGATCTTAAAAAAGAACTCGCTCACTGCTACACGCACGAATAAGGCATTAGATAGGCAGTCCACGAAGTACCGGTTATCTACCCAACCGCGCGGCCCTATAGGAAAACGTATAAAGCCGTTTGGAGGTTAAGCAGGCAGTTGGGCTTCGGTGGTTCGAGCTGCCGAAGAAACAAGCTCCCCCGCACTGCCGCCTACGCGTTAATAAACTTCTTACATGTGAGACCTGCTTGGTGCTAAAATTGGAAGCGTTTGTACTCCTGGGTCTACCCAGCGTTTGGTTTCTGGTAACCTGACAGGAGTAAAAATAGATGCGCGTTGTATATTAAAAAAGGAGAGGAGGAGGAGGATGATGGGCTGGGATGAGTGGTTGGGTCTGCTGTTGGCTGGCTGGCTGGGTGGTTGTGGTTTGTTTGTTTGTTTGTTTGTTTGTTCCGTGGGATGGGGGCTGGTCACATGAAATGGTTGGGCGGTCGTGTAAGGTTGTGAAGGGGTTATTAAACGTTCCTGTTGAACGACGTGCCAACTGCGGGTGTAATATATTCTTTATGTATGTGTTGGGTTGGTTGAGATAATGGGGTGCTCGCCGGTTGTCGCTGGATTAAGGTTAGGGTTCGTGGATACCTACATTTTGCATGATAGCTTAAGATGAGCCGAGTGGTGAGTGAATATAAGGTAGGTAGAAGGGTGATCCCAACAAGGTATCATCTCATGAATCTACGGTGGCCGGACTATTAGGTAGCCGGAAGCCCTCGCTTCCATCTTCAAGGGACAGTCCGACTCAGAAATAGCGAAGTGGCAGGTAACTCACTCTGCTCTGGTATATGTGGTACTTGTCAAGTTACTCTCTGGTGGTCTGGCCTCAGGGTTATTACTACGTAAATACATCCAACTGTCGGTCATGATGTTCACATTCTAGTTCGTGTTACTTATGGCGACGCACAATGACGAGGCGCCTATGTACGTACTACCTAATATAAGCTTGGTGGTCCTGGCCCGGCTGCCGTATGTTTGATGGATTGTCCCATTGTTTTTGGCGATGGATGTGTTGCCATGTTGGCCTTTGGGTACCTTCGGATGGGCTGGGAACCGTTGCCTGGGGGTTATCATTTCACCGTGGTCGCAAACTCATGACAACGACTCAGTTCCTCGCCGGACGAAGGGACCATGTACTAGATACACGTCATTTGCTTACAAGCAGGCCGTAGCTAACTCTAGTCCGAGATAGGTTCTAGTGAAGAGCGGGCAGGGCATAACAGAGGTAAGGAGAGGGCTATATACCTGAGCATCCGGGTATGGGCACCCGTACTCATCGTTAAGAAAGGGAGAATATAAGAAGTCCCGTGCGTACCATTGGATAGATTGGGTAGTATTAGGTATCATGCAATGCATGCCATGATTGTATTTCAAGTTCCGTTCTCCCCATGCCCAGTCGAGGTAGTTGAATCGAGAAGGCACCGGGATCAGTGCGGTGGGCCGAACAACAGGGTAAAGACGTTAGATGCCTACAACCAAAAGCCGTGATGATACTTGCGTGGGGTCTAGATAGCCCGGCTCTGCCTTGTCAACGTTTCGACGGCCCGCAAAGTTGGCCAACTTGCCGTAACACTTTGTGGATTGAGCATAGCAATCCGGTCAAAGATATCAGGGATGCCTAGGGAACAACATGGCCATCATTGCTATGTGCCATCCCCCAGCAGCAGCAATCACGACAGCGTCTGGTCAGGATTCGCTGGATTAGATAAGCTGACTCTGTTGGTGTCAGCACTTCACACATGAATGATACGAGATACGGTGCAACTGACCGTGATCATGGGTAGGTAGGTAGAGGTAGTTACGAACTGCCAAAATTGCTGGGCCTGGGTCTGCGCAAATACATTGTGTATAAGATTACCCCTTTGCTTTCCTGTTTCTCCCTTCCTCTTCTTCCTAGTGTCTTATCGGATTTTCGTCGGCAGCGATCTCTCGTTCCGCTTTACTGTAAAAATCAACGATGATATTTGCGTCCTTATATGTAGTATGTGGCCTGGTTCCGCCTGCTAGTCCTTTTTCGTCGGTCCGCAAAATTGACGAACGCACGAGATTCGCACGGGTAGACAACGTCGTTACCCTATCGTTCGGCCCACCGCATTGCTCGGCCACTTAACCTGCCTACCTACCCTACTCGGTCGTATCAACAGGGGGTCAGATATAGGCCAGTAGGCGCCGATTGACGGCTGGGCAGTACGGTAAACCCGTTCCGCTTTCAACGATGTCACCAATTCCCCGACTGGAGAGCTCCGCCATCTGCTTATGACAGCCAGATAACACACTCCATACCAGCAATCACGAGAACATATACAGACTGCAACTGGGCAACACATGCCTATAACAGAGGTATTGTGGTTAAACATCCGGCGTACCGTGCATTCTGCACTCGGAGTCTTATTAGAGAGCCGATCTATAAGTGGCCTGGATGAACTATGGGCCGACGAACAAGTCTAGCAGGCGGAACCGGGCCGAACACGGCGCAAATAGTGTCATGCCAAATCAAAGTCGGCACTCGTCGAACGAATGACAATCTGTGAACCGTTGCCCTCTCCTAGTGGTAACAAGGAAAGAGTTAAAAATGGAGGACGATACCCATGACAATTTCAAAGGCGAGTGGAAACGCGACTGCGGGTGGAACCAAAAATCTGTCCCTCCCAAAATATGTAACGTCATTGCCCTAATTCTCGGCCAACTATTCCGTACATGTACCGGCCACCCAACTTGCCTAAACACATCGACAGAGGGTTTATAGGCGAACGTTGTCCCGAGGTGGCCGAGTAGTATGGTAGGCCGACAAATAAGGCAATTGTGTATGCCTCGGTGTCAATCGGGTTCTTCTCCCGCTGCTACCCAGGCAGCTGTGGCCAAGTTGCCAATAACTCGTGCTAGTCGGCCGGTCAAGCGCTCGGCCATCCGGGGATACCCACCCCCTGTCGATACGCCTGGGCAGATTGAGTGGCCGAGGCATCAGTTCGGCCGAGTAATGAGGCAACGACGTTAATACCTCAGAGTCGGTAGGTTGTATGGACAGTTACCTCGATTATACACACGTAACCGGCATCCCACATTTTGATTTCTAACCTCAGTCCTGCCCATTTTTCAGCGGAAGATAGTGACACTCTCCACTTTGATTGTTTTCCTAGCTTCCGCATCTGTGTTCTTTCCACGGAGGTACTGAGTACCTGGCATATAAACCCATTGCGCACACGCCGAACTTCCCTCACCAACGTTTTCCCCTATTCTTTGGCTACCACATTGCTCGGCCGGTCGACCTACTCGAACGCACCACCAGGCGGTTATAGGGGAGAGGTGTCCCTGGGTGGCCGAGCAGTGCGGCACTGAGTAGGCCGAGCAGTGGGGTAATCAAGTTAGGCGAATAGATATGCACATAACGATGGGAATTGAATCTTGGCGCGCACAATTAATTGTCAATGGCAGGCGGTTCTTTCCCCTCCAAGGGTTGGTTACCTCACTAAAATGCGGACATAGATACATCTCAGGCCGATTCATTCGGATAAAAGCCGGTCATATCTTCGTAGGTGCGCTAGATATCTGAGCTGCTCTACTTTTATTATAGAGATGTATTCCGTACGGAGAAGCAGCGAAGCTACCTACACCGGGCACTACGGAATACCTGCTTGGGCACACACAAATCGTTGTTGGTGTTGTCACTATGCTGAGTTTGGACAAACTGCTGCGCTCTCATTGGGGGCCTTTGCGGGCTAATTGAGGCAGGTTACCTAATAAAGGCCACGCCTAGGCCGTCATGTACCAGGATGGACTGAGGCCTTCAAAATCCAATCGTGAATTGTGTGATGCCGGCAGGTACGGGACAATGCGCGTCTAGAGGCCCCACGGACCAGCCAAGGTCCCTTCCTCTATTCCCGATGTAATGTGATTATTGCCAATTGGGTACTATCACTGCCATCAAGGCTGTGACAGACCATTACCTGCGCAAATAACTAATGGGAAGGCGGATGCGCAAATAGCAAGCAGAGCTTTTCTGCCAGTGCTCTTTAAATATAGCTGCTAGTTAACCTGGGATGTAAGTGATATGTAGGTACCACTACATCATGTACTTACATAATGTAGGCGGGCCTGCTATAGGGGAATTTGCACGACCTCCCTACCTGGGTAGGTACCTAACGTCCTTGCTACAGGCTACCCCACAGGTCGTCTAGAGAGTTTCACTGGGTGCTCGGTACCTACCCTAACATGCCCTACGGCCTTGGGTACATGTCCCGCATGTATCCCCCACCTGCCTCCCCCCAAGAACACTCAGCCTGGGCGCTTACTCTGGGTGCCCGCATAGCTGGCAGGTACTTGGCCCTACGCCCGCTCGCATGCCTGTGCAAGAAGTACCCAGCGCACTGTACGTGAGTACAGCCGCCCAGAGTACCTGACCACGCTCCTCGTTGCAGATACCAGAACATCTTGGAGAGACGCTCTCAGGTCTTCATCCCATCCCACCTACACCCTAATACATCTCCCACATACTTTGCCTCATTTTTTTTATTGCAACCTCCTACATCACACATACATACATATTGGTGTCCTAGCGATACCTGCCCTATTCCTATCCTGCCCTGCCCTATCTTCTCCGTGCCCTTAAGGGAAATATCCCTCCAGAAGCAGCACGGTCCGATTGCTAGCACCTCCGGTTCAGAGAGTCTTCTTCACCAACACTCGTGACTACGCAAAGCATCTCATTCTCTGTATTACCTATCGTTCACGCAAGCTAAAAGAATTGTTCCCCAGGTCAGTGGATTTCCCTTCTAGGTCTGATTCTGCGCACTGCACTGGATCTCAATCCGTTGTGCTCGTCCGGCCTCCGTGGTGTCAGTGGTTGAACCCCATGACTTGGCGCGCTTTGCCCTTCTACCTACACCTATGATCGTTACTACGACTTGGTACCTGGCCGACTAGGAGAGGTACATTTGTACGTACTGCTGGGTTAATTTGCGCTTCGGTTCGGCTTTTTTGTGCTTGAGTCTGGTTAATCTGGTTGGTCTCCATTTCTCTGTTGCACAGTCATATTTTCGCATGAGCTGTTTACCTACTCTTCTCCTCTTTTTTCGTTCTACTAATTTTTTTTTCTCTCGTGCACAACTCTGCCCTCTCCATCCTCCTCACTGTGCCCACCTTTTTTCCTTCCTTTCCCTTGTCGCTGATGACCTGATCGATTGTGGCCAGACATTCCTCAACAGCAGATCATAACGGCTAGCAGCGCTCCCATCGTTGCCCGCTGTTTGTCGCCTGTTACGGATCGAGCTCCGTCGCGCGCCCGCATTCTTCGATCAACTCAGCTGAGAGGTGCATTGAGATAGCTCGATTCCACCCCGCATCCCGTCGCCGAGATTTCGGTTTTCCTACGATAGGAAAGTCTCCCTCTCCACCAAAAGTCTTTTCTCTTTCACTTCTTCCCTCACTCTTCCCCCGAATATCCATCCATTGCCATTTGACGAATACCGCTGCCAAAACCCAACGCATGCTCTTGGCCTTGATCGAGCAGTATCACTCCGTCACTTTTTACTATTGACGCTCTGGTTTCGCCCCGCTGTCTCTGTGTTTGACCAGCTGGCATCTAACTGCACGCAACCCTGTTGGCGCGTCAATACATATCGACTTTGTGCTTGAGGTTCTTCAAGGCGGGTCAGTCCTTGGTGTGTCGGTGGTAGTGGCCCGAGGGCTTCCTCAATTGAGGTACGGAACAGACTCTACTATTTGACGGCGGTCTTGCGTCCATATCCGTCAGTATATCTATACCCTTTTCTCTCTTTCATTTCATTGCTATAACGAGAAGCAATGTCTACCTCGACCTTCTCCTACGCACAGGCTGCGAAAGGCCAGTTGGCTACTCAATCAGCATCGTCGCAACAAAGTCCGAATCAGAGCCAAACACCTTCAGTTGCTGGCAACCAGAGCCGTGATGCGAATACCACCACGAACACCAGCACTCGAGCGCCATCCGTCGCTGTATCAATTTCGTCGAACGACGTTGATTTTTCTCGCAGCGCTCGAAGCACCTCTGCGAAACCCGAACCCTCTCGGTTAAACGGTACCGAAGTGAACCAAGATGATACCAACACGGTTGCCCCAGTTGCCGGGTCCGCCGGTTCCTCCAAGGCTGTTGTCGACATGCCAACCGTTGATGGCGCAGGCAACGCTGTGGAACAACGAGGACGGTCGACAAATACCGGCTCGGATAGTGGCGAACACTATGAGGGCAAGAAAGGTAGAAAACCTAAGAAGGCTAAGTCTGCCGAGAAGGATTTGGAGGCTGGTCAAGAACCAGAGAAAGAAGTGCCGCCACCCAAAGTTGAGCTTTCTGAAGCTCCTCTACCTAGCGTCAACTTCTGGGTGCAGAGGCAGCAGCAGGCTGCCAAGACAAAGACTGCTGATCAACAGTTGAGCACAGCGGCAAGTGCAGGGCAGACGCCCGCCGAATCCAAGGTTCGATCATTACCACCTCAGAGTGATGCGGTAGAGGGGAATAAAGCGCCGTTCAGTGGTAAACATAGTTCGAAGCGCGATGGCGATCCATCACGAAGTGGCCCGAACCAAGGCCCTAGAAGGGCCGCCCCTCGAGGCGCGAGAGCTCAAGAGAAAGAAGCCGAGACAAATTTGCTTGCAAATAACCCGGCCTCATGGCCAACCCCAGAGACGGCTGCCGTGAATCTGAAAAATCAGCTACACAGTCAACCGGAGAAGTCGGAAAAGGAGGATAAAGAAGACGCTGGCACAGCGAAGCCAAGACAGAAAAAGGAGTGGGTGCAGTTACCCAATTTCGTGCCCACGGTGAAGTTTGAGACAGCTCTACCTGGACGAGGCCCACGTGGTGGTCGCGTCGGCGGCCCTCGAGGCGGACGAGATGCCGCCGGAGGCCACCACAGCACGACTCATACTACTGGTAAGGAATTACATAGCGTTTCTTGTTTCACTACCAATACTCACCTTTCTATAGATCGGCCTCAAGAAAGTGGTGCCGGTTCGCGTGCGAACACCGGATCTAAACGTGCTCAAATCGAGGGTTCAGGCCCTCGGGAGGGACGGAAGAGTGTCTCACATACGGAGCACTCGAAGCTGCCAAAGGAATCAGTATTGGTATGTGAAAAGAGCGTGAATTGATTATCCATCAGTTGGATGTAATTGCTAACACTCGCTACAGGGTGATGCAAATGGCGAACAGCTCAAACCGACTCAAGCCGCCGTAGCGAATGGCGTAACTCATGAACAGTCGGGACAAGTCCCAGCTCCCAATCAACGCGAGGAAAATGTGGGAAGTTCTGATTCTCACAAGGAGTCGAGGACTCAAAGCAATAGGGAAGCTCACCCTCGGGGCCAAAATGGCCCCGGCCACCGTGGTGGTGAGCGAACAAGAGGCGGCGGTCGTGGTCGTGGCGGATTCAATCCGAACAACACGAATGGCATCCACCATCACCCCCAACATCCCTATACACCTCAGCATCACGCATATCCTTTCCCGCCCAACGGCTCCCGTCATATGCCTCCTTATGGAGGATACCAAGCAATGCCTTATTCATTCCCCGGCCAGGCCGGACCTGGTCAACGCAAACCTACAGGTGGTAACCGTAGACAAGGCGGTGGAAGAGTACCGCCACCTATGGCTCCTCTCAACGTACCTTACGATAACATGTACCCCCCTCCGAGCAACGCGGTCTATCAATACGATGCTAGCAATTTGCTTCAACTCGCTCAGTCGCAAGTTGAATACTACTTCTCCGTTGAGAACTGTGTCAAGGATTGGTTTCTCCGGACACACATGGACAGCCAGGGTTTCGTACCCATCGAGTTTATTGCTCGCTTTAACCGCATGCGAGAGCTACTCGTTGATCTAAACGTTCTTCGCCAGGCTTGTATAGATTCATCAGTACTTGAGCTTGTTATGGGTGGTGACGGCGTCGAGCGAGTACGAAGCAAAGAAGGCTGGGAAAAATGGGTCATTTCAGACAAGAGCTTGAGAGATCCTTCGGCTCGCCATGACGGACCTTCTACATGGCAGAAGTTCAGCAATGGGTTCCCGCACTCCATGATGTCACCTCACTATCCGGTTGATGCGCCTCCGGTTTTTTCGCCTGCCAATGAGCATGGCTTCGCGCCTCACCCGAATGGCAATTATGGAATGCCGCCCTTGAACGTTCCTGCAATGAACGGCATGAACGGACTTGCTCGTCCCCTTGAGTCTCAGCTTTCTGCAGCCGTCCCGGAATTCTCACCATCGAATGCCACGTTTAATGAGCTCAAATCCCCCTCACAGAAGGTGGGTGAAGACTCAAAGAGCTTTGCGAACAAGGAACCTAATGGGGTTGTGTCATCGCATGAGCAACCTGCTGGTATGGCCAACGGCACTGCGCACGACCAACCTCAGATAAGTTTCGACGGCTCACATGCTACCAATGGTGTTGACGCCACGCATGAAAATGCAGGGCACTAATGTCAAGCACGCACCGGCCTTTTAAGGCCGAATCGAGTCGCTGTTCTCCTTCCAATCGCCATGAAGGTACAGTCATCATGAATCCAGTACCTTACAAGGGCTTGGTGAAAGGTCTAGCTTCCTTGATTTCTTCTTGACTGGAGAGCACGAAGACCCTGGACAACTTCTCTATATCAAGCTACAGTCTGCCCCGTGATATTCTAATACTAGAGTTGACTTCAAAGTCAACTTTTATTTTGTTATATTCGCGGCCGTACGGTACTATGGACGCATACAACATTCGATTTGACTCAGGTGTACATTCCCGACGGCGTTGAGGGTCTCAGCCCATAACTCTTGACGGCAAGTTTCGACTTACATCAGGATCATCAAACGTGTTATAGTACTGGACGGCAGCAATGGAACATACAGCTTGCAGCGCAAGCTTCGACGACATCATCGAGAAAGTAGTTGAGACAAGATGACTCTCGCGACATAGACTACATGGAGTAAATGACGCATAACGAGCAAACTCGAAAAGAATGACGGCCTCACCCTTCCCAGTTCTTCTGCTCGTTGCCATCTGGCCACGGTTTATCTTTGTTTTTTTTCTTCCTCTTTCAGCCTCTTGAATTGAATGTTTGGGGGTGGGCTTTTCTCGGTAGGGTTGCCTCGGCGTGAACATTCAGAATTGCGCTTGAGGGTTCGTTTCGCAATGTGCTGCCTTTTTGCCACGATGAACGAGACGCGCGGAGATCTGCTCAGTTGACATGGATGGGCATGTACGATCGACATGATACCTTTTCGGACTTGGTTGATCACGATCCTGGATGTTCGCCGCGGCGATGCGTGGCACGTGTTCGATCTGCCGCGTTGAAGCTATCCGCAATGCTTCGTCGCTAGACAAAACCGGGCCTGCTATGAAATTTCGCATTTGCATCTCTACAAGGAACGGTGGGGACTTTAAATCCGCATAACGGCGCTATGGGAATCGGAAACCCCTCTGCTAGACTTCGATGTCGGAAGGGGAAAAATAAAAAAGTACTACCTGCAACGAATCTGTAGGTGATATTATTGTACTACTAACTGATCACGAAAATAAAAATTGTTGAGAGTTCCCAGTGCTTTTTGCTTAGTTGTGTGCTTCGTTGGGCAACAAATTGCTCTGCGCCTATCTGGGCCGGTATCTTCGTTGTCTTTTCCCACCAAATATGTATCTAATTAGACGGGCCTCTAGATTTTACTCGGGGCACCGTGATGCTCCCCTTGGTTACTCCGGCGGTAAAAATGCGACGACAAAATACATACGGAATAAATGGATAGATAGTGCGCGGCGTTATAGGGAGTAGGGTTAGGCTAGACAAGCCCCGCTGTCGTCGGCATGGGCGTAGGGCAGACACATTTGCTGTATATTACTGAGTACTTCGTTACGACATAGCACAATGCAATGTACATTCCGAGGTCGTCATGGGGCCGACATGGTGCCAATCCGGCCAGGTATGGATTTGTGGGAAATTTGTACTAGATAGGTACTTATACATTCACGGGCTCCGACATAACATGCGTACACGATAGCCTTCGAAGGGTCTTTGCGGCTTGGTCGAGACCGTGAGGCGAGATATCTGGGATTCGAACTTGGCTAGAGTTGGTTTATAAACTGGGATGTTCCCCCCTTGGATAGCCGTCCCCCGACCCCCGGCCGGGCCGCGCGATATGCTTGCGGCAAAGATTCTGCCCCGCGTTTGCGACAGGACATATGTAGAACCCCGCCAGCGGCTTCATCAGCTCGTGATTACAATTATATGGGCGTGTACCGCGGGCAGTAGGTACTGTCCACATCCCCTTTGCTTCGCCCGTTGCCCGGGCGTGGCGAAAGGAAAGGACAGTAAGGTAGGTACATAAGACAGATAGGTAAATTCATCATTTTGTTTCTCATCCGGTTAGCTATGGTCTGCAGTCACTGCATGCTGTGCGGCTGATAGTGTCTTTGCCGTGTAGGCTGATACTTGTCGATGCTGTGAGATGGCGTAGAGGCCACTTACTGCCTGTAGTAAGTGCATTGCACGAAATTATATGGATTATAAGGACAGCTGATCCAGGCGGTTATTGGGCGATGTCTTGCCGATGACTTGCAGGGAGGCATTCCGTACATGGGACAGACGCTACGCTACACTGCCTGCCTGCCTGTGGGAGGCGGGCGAGCCCAGTTTTTCGCCCGGCCTTTGTTGCTGGGCCCCACGACTGCGGCATGAGGCTTCTGCGGCTGGTTGGCTGGGCGGGAGATGGTGTGCGTGTATTTGGGTCATGCTGTCGGCCGACCCGTATGGGAATCTGCTGGACAATAGGGGGGATCGATATGGGATGTGGGCGGACAGGATCGCCCCGTGGAGGGGCATTCATGCTAACTACATACCTGGATACCTGGATACCTATGGGTGGAATGATGAGGGTGCCGGTGACGATGCGGGCCTGCTCACCGTGGGCATGTGGTTTTAGTTGTGCACAAGCAGGTAGAGCAGCCGCCCGTCCGTCGATACATCCGTCCTTCGAAGGATCTCATGTGTCTACCCGTGACAGTACACTGCCCTGGGTCCCCGCTCAGTCCGCGATGCCCCAGGCCGGCCAGGCGAGGATGGCTTGTACGTGATACTGTACCTACATTCCATACGACAATGGGGCGTGTAAGGCGCTGGAGACATCCTACGTCACCGATCTCAGTGACATCACATACGCAGCGACGGCGTGCGCCCCCGAGTCAGGCAGTCCAGTCTCGGGCAAGCACGGAGCGACTACAGGCGGAGGGCATGCTCGCTCTTATGGAGTGGCGAGGTACCTAGTATGGCCGGTACTGTGCGGCAGCAGTGGCACGGCAGCACGCTGTGCGTGTCTGGTGTCCAAGTTCTGGATTATCGCGTTGACATCCACTGCCAGGTCCGCTATCTGTGCAGATTCCTCGCTAAAAGAAGACCAACAGGACCGTCTCTATCCAAAGTAGTACCTCCGGACAATGCACTGTATGCCTTCCTTCCATCTCTCGTATTGCGTAGGTAAGAGATCGGTAGTCCGGGCAGGTGCGCGCTGCTAGATAGGCTAAGCAGTTGGTAAGCACTACCGGCTCTAGATTACGTCTCGTGGAAGGAATGGAGGGGGCGTAGGTCCTGGATCTGGAGCCCTCTTTCTGGCGGGTATATCCCCGCACCTCTCTCCTCCGTCATTCCGCCAGCATCGCCTGTGCCTGATCTAGCACAAACTCAATCGCTCGATTAATCGCTCAATCAGTCGCTTTTCGACGTCGCGGCACACTTTGCGCTAGTCGGGATACCTCTTGGATACCGGATCTTGGATACTGGATATCGGACACTGGATATTGGCTATTGAATACTGGACATTGCCGTCATGTCGTCCTACGACCCGTATGACTATGACGCGCCGCCGCGGGAACATCATCACCATCACCACCACAGTTCCCGCTACTACTATGACGACCGCCGCGAGCGCGAGAGGGGAGAGCCGCGCTACGCCGAATCCCTGGACTCCTTCAAGAGACCATACCCGAACCGCAACGCTCTCATCCCTCGCGAGGAGAGCGAGCACTCTGTGGAAGAGGTGAGCCGCGACTTTCCACCGCCCGGCTATTCACAAGATCTCCGCAGGGCGCCCGCTGAGCCCATCGCCGACGATGACTATTATTATTATTCGCGTCGCTCTCGCGATAAAACGCCTAGCCGGGGGACGAAATCTAGCAGCGTCTACTATGAGGAGGAGCGGACTCGAAAGCGTGTCCTGAGCAAGCAGGAGAAGATCCTCGCTGCTGTCGCTGGCGGGCTCATTGCCGCCGGCGCCAAAGAGGTGTGGGATCGCCGTGAAGCGAGCAAGGAGGGTACTGATGTCCATCGCAATATCGCTGCCTCGGCTGCCATTGGTGCTGCCGGCGCCTTCGCTACTTATCAAGGCGCCGACTTTTACAATAAGCACCAAACCAAGGAAGACAGGAAGTCGACTCGTATTGTCCACAAGGGTCGGGATGGCCGTACCGTGGAATACTACTCGGACGAGGAAGAGGACCCCCGGAGCCACAAGGGCAATAAGTCCTTTCTCGAAAATGCGCTTTCCGCTGCAGGGCTCGGTAGTGCCATATCAGCGCTTACCGGCGGCGAGTCTGAGAGAGACAGCCACCACAGATCGAAGAGTCGCCGTGGCAGCGTCGACTCCCATCGCTCGCACGACAACGCCTCCGCCAGGATGCAGAAAGCTGCCAAGGCGTCCTTAATTGCTGGCGCTGCCGAGGCTTTCCGCGTTGCTAAGGAACCCGGTGGCTGGAAAGGCGAAAAGATGAAGCGAGTTATCACCGCCGCTGCCGGTGCTGCTACCATCGACGCCGCCCTTGATCCTACTAAGAGTAGCAAGCGACATCTGGTTGAGTCCGTTATTGGCGGCCTTGTTGGCAACAGAATGCTTAATGGATCCCGGAAGGACATCGAGGAGGATCGCTCAACTGGAAGAAGTCGAAGTAGGTCCCGTGCCCGGTCGGGTAGCCGAGGTCATGGACCTGGGCTTGCAGCCCTGGCTACCGCCGGTTTAGGCGCCCTTGGTGCGAAGAAGCTGGTCGACAGCCGAAGCCGGTCACGATCCCGCGCTCGTAGCTATGACTCCCGGGGAGATCGAGACAGTTCCCCGCCGAAGAGGCGTAGTCGTAGCCGCAGCATTGTCGACACTGCACGACGTAGCCTTGCCAAGATCGGACTAGGCAATGAGTCAGATGATGAACGACGAGACTCTCGCTACCATGACGACTACTCGCCGCGACGAGGCAGCCGCCGGGGCAACGATCGTTATGATGACGATGATTATTACATGAAAGGAGGAAGGGGTCCACCGGATGACTATTACGATGATCGTTCGCGCAGAGGGCATAGTCGGAGCCCGTCTCATTCACGAGGTAGGTCGAAGTCTGTTTCGAGTAGTGATCTTGGAGATTCGGATACGGATAAGAAAACGACAAGCAAGATGCGGCGAAAACAGGCCATCACAACTGGCCTGGCGACCGTTGCCACCATCCATGCCGCACACAGTGTGTATCAAAGCGTGGAGGCGGCACGTGAGAGGCACAAGGCAGTGCAGCAGGGCAAACTCAGTCCAGAAAAATCCCAGAAACTGAAAAGGAGAGCCATCGTGGAGGATGCGGCTGCGGTTGGCCTTGCTGCGCTAGGCATCAAAGGAGCCATCGGCGAGGTCAAGGAGGCCCGAGAACAGGCCAAGTCAATCACAGAGTGGAAAGTAGAGAGGGAGAAACGTCATCAAAAGCGCATCGAGAGGCTCAAGCGGGCAAATGATGACCATTACGGTCGATCTCGAGCCGATGGCTGGGCAACGTCTTCTGCTCCGCGAGAGCGTCGTTTCGACGACGGGCCTCGATATGCGGATGGAAACCCTTACTCTGATGCCATAACCCCGCCACCTATCGGTCATGATAGGCAGTGAGGCCGTTGGTCTTCGTGAGCCGGATCACGGACGGCTCTTTACGCGTTCTATATGGCCTCTACCACCTTCGCCGCGATTTCGTGCTCTCGAGATTCACCGAAGCAGAATGCTCCTACGCATGAAACAATCCGGACTGATTTCAGCCCCAGCTCTGCCTTGTGCCCTCACCAAGGCGATCCAGTCCAATGTGCAACCCAAATAGAAACAGAAATACGTTTTTGGTTCCCTTATGTTTTCAAGTACTTTTTTTGCTGATTTCTTCTCAATGTCAACAGATGGGCATCGCCGCCACCGCTACGACCATTAAACAAGAAGGGTGGATATAAATAAAAGGAAAAGGACAAGATGTGGGGTTTAGGTGACGTACAGTTTTGCAAGAGGTTTGGGACGGATGGATCATCGTGCAAGCGGTGTTCCGTTGCTGGAATCATGGACCATGTGTGCCGGGTACGAATTGATTTATGCAGGTATCATGACCTAGATGGCATAAGGACACTCGCCCATTAGGTTGGGAAGTCCCTTCAGGCATAAAACGTGCCGCGAGGCACACCGGATGCTTTTTTCTCTCGGGCGCGCCGGGGAACGGGGTAAATGCGGGAAGACGAAAGACTGGAATCAACGACGGACATTGTTTTCTTCTTTTACCTTGGCTATCTGGGTGTGATCCACCCGTCCGGTCGGGGCCGGATAGGAGCGGTGAGGACTGCGTAAAATTGGTCTGGACGATTATGAATGAATGTCATGTGTCTACGAACTATCTACACTAACTAAACTTTTGTTTCTTGACCTTTTTGGGGGGTGATCTCTCTCTTTTGTTTGTTTGTTTGGGATATATTGAATATATGGCGTGTTCTTCTTGGTTTACTTGGTTGTTTGCTGCTGTCTCATGTATATCTATTGTATCTGATTATGAAGAACCGTTGACCGGACCGACCGATCTTCGATGGTAAGTACATACCTTAGTTAACCAATGCCGGCGACGGTTATGTCAACGGGTAGGAATGCAGCCCGTGACGAAATACCTGGGCCTGCGTGTATAGTGCTGGGATCCTATCTACAAGGCCAGACAGCCAATGTGGCACAGCTAGCCCTCTCCTCAGGCTCTCTGGATGACGAAGCCATACCTTGCCGGTGTCTGCCTGCTTACCCGCCTCATCTTGTGTTACGGGTGGCGAGGCGACGTCATGTCACCGCTCTGTGGCTTGTTGAGTGAGACATTGCTTGCCTATGTTTTGCTTACTTTGTCTCTGGTTGTCGGGGTTGTGTTGTCCTACTCGGTATACATATTGGTATTTCTGAGATCACGGCCCCGGCTTCCCTCTTCGTCTTTATTTGTTAGGCTTGGTTGATGGACGAAGAAATGGCTATTACGAGAACGGCGGAGAAGTTGTTCGCAGGGCGATTGATTGAGTATTATTCTTTGACACTACGTTAACTGCGGATGATAGATAAATTACCTGGTAAGTACCTAGATAGGTTGCTTCATCCTGGTATAGGCTGTGCTGTACCTCACATACAAGACCACGAGACAAATCTTCCGGCTGATGAGGTTCGCAAGGAGAGTTAAAAAAAATAACGACGAAGACCCCTCAGCTGAACGTCCCACCGCCCTCCTTCCAAGCCGACGCCATGGCGAGCATCTTCGAGAGATCCAGCTTCTGCTTGTCGTCGGCCGGGAAGACGTAGTCGATGTACTCCTCGAACGTGTCGTCCTCGAGCTTGCGCCTGCGCTTCATCTTGCGCGGCATCTGCTTCTGCACCCCGTCCACGTCCGCCTCGGAGCCGTGCGTGCGCTCGAACGACAGCCACGCGTTCAGCAGCGACACGCGCTCCTCCTTGAGTTCCTTGTCCCTCATGCTCTTGTGCGCGCGCTCGAACACCTTGCGCGCGCGCGCCTTCGCCTCCTCGCTGACGGGCTGCTCCTCGGATTCGTCCTGCGCCTCCTCTTCGTCCTCGCCGGGGATGTTGATCTCGAAGTGCGCGTAGCTGATCCACACCTTGACGTGGTCCGTCTTCTCGAGTAGACGCTCGTACAGGTCGCGCGTCTTGTCGTACTCGCCCTCTTCTTCTTCAAAGTCGATGTAGGCTTTCCAGAGCAGCTCGGGCATGTCCAGGACCGGCTGGCTGACGGCTAGCTCGAAGATAGCCCTCGTTCTCTCCAGGTCGTCCAGCCCCCTCTCGAGCTCGGCGAACTTGATCCAGGTCTGACAGTTGGCCGGGTTCCACTCGACGTGCTTCTCGTACAGCGTCCGGCACCTGACGAATTCGAATAGCTTGAGCTCTAGATCTACGTAGCCTTTGAAAAGCTTGTCTTTGGGGCACATGCCGATTGCCCGGCCTAGTGACTTCCGCGCTGTCGTCAGTTCGCCCTGGCGGATTTCGAACTGTGCCTTTAGCAACCATACTTTGGCGAACGTGAACTTCTTGTGGGGTATTAGGTCTAGGCATAGTTTGTAGATCTGGCGAGCCCGGGCGATATCCTTGGCCTCCATCTCCTCCCACAGCGCGTAGAAAATCCACAGATATATATATCGACGCCAGTGCCGCTTCTCCTGTGTAGGAGGGATCTGTGCAACGGCCCGCTCATATACGTCTCTCACACGGTCCAGGTCGCCCGCCGTTTCTTCAAGCCGGGCGTAATCGAACCATGTATCGTAGTTCTTCGAATTCTCTTGGATTTGGTCTTCGTAAATGCGCCTCCTTTTAGATAATACAACGTCTTCGATGCCGTTCCTATCGCCGTACTGCTTCTCGAATGTCGTGTAGGCCTTGTGTAATCCCATGGACTTAGACCGAGGGAGACGGTCAAGTGCGTATTTGTAGATGGCCCTGGCACGTTCGTATTCTTTTAACTTGGCTTCGAACCTGGCATAGGCAATGAAAAGCCTTTCATCGACGAACTCGTCACCAAGCGCCTCGACGGCGGCGCCGAAGACCTCGCGGACTAAGTCGCTGGTCCCAAACTCCTCCTCGAACTTGGCCCATTTAATCCAGTTGCGCGGCTCGGGGTGGACGATTGTGAAGCGTTCAAAAATATCCCGAGCACGCTCGTACTCGCCATAGCGCTTCTCCAGCTTGATGTAGGCGCTCCATGCGGCCTCATCAGGCTCCCACGATACCCATCTCTCGAAAACCTGCCGCGTGCCGGGAATATTCCCCAGCATCTCTTCCATGTAGACGTATTTGTACCATAACTTGTCGACCCTAGGCAGGATGGTGACGGCGCGGTCGAGGAGGTTCCTGGCATGGTTGATGTTCCTGTTTCTCATCTCGGCCTCGATGTATCGGATCCATAGCACGACGGACGTGGCGTCTACATCCAAGGCTCGTTCGAATATGGAACGCGCGCGCTTGAATTCCTTTTGTTCGAGCTCCCATGCGGCATAGCGCATCCAGTTGTTCATGTTAATCCGGTTGCGCCTGACATAGTCTTCGAACTCTTTGCGTTTGCGGCCCTGGAACTCATGAAGCTCTTCGAGATCGGCAAAGCGCTGCGTCGGCGCGTGTACGCCGGTATCCTGACGGTCGACGGCCTCTCGGAGCAGCTGCTCAGCCGAAATCTGGATGGGCGCAGCGGCCTTGTTCTTCACCCTCGGGGGGCCGCGAGACTCCATCTTGATGGCTAGCGAAGCGCGTTCGCTGTTTCTCGACGGTGACAAAAGTTCCTGGGGGATTCGAGGGCTGTATTATATTAATAATTATTTGGAGCGGCTGTCGATGGTGAAGGTAGTGCCGAGATGAACCAGAGATGAGAATGTGGTTGATGTAAAGTAAATTGATGATGATTTTCAAGGCTGATGTGTCGGGATATGGCTTCATAAACAACCACCTCCAGCATCTATGCAGCTATGAGGATATATGGTCTAAAAGAGTCGCTAGCGTGCATAACGGGGCCCGTATCGATCAGAGACCAGCTGTAATTGGTCAAGTCTATTAAAAGCCCCATTTTAATTGCTAGAATAGTGGGGTGCTTATGTAAGTTTACAGTGGGTATCTGAACCGTGGCTCCACTTTATTTTCCAGGCCTACACGTACGGGCGTTCGCACGATAACTCGCAAGCTCTTGTCGCATTCAACTTCTTCATCTTACAATAGGTATTTCAACCTTGCGTACCCTAACCCCCTCAGCTATCTATTCCGGCGGCTGCTTGCCTCCCGCCTACAAGATGTCCACTCTAGCGGACGAACTACTTCAGGACTTCGAGGATTCGGGCTCCGAAAATGGCGATGCCCAGAACGATGTCGCACTCGATCTTGACGATGGCCCGCCCTTGCCCAACGGCGACCAAAAGGACAACAGCCACATGATGCTAGACGGCGATGAAGAGGAAGAGGCGGACGAAGACGAGGACGAGGTCATGGGCGATTTGGACGGTATTGTCAACGCGATGGAAGATGAGGAAGCCGCTAAGGCGAGGGTTGAGAAGATGCAGCTTGGCAATGTCAAAGACATCCGCAAAGTCACCAGTGTCATGGACAGGCTCGAGCCTCTACTCAACGTAAGTCAATCGCCCCAATATCAGCTCATTACCAACGCGCTTGTTTACATCTCTTGACTTGAGCATCAGACCTGACCGATTCGCTGGCCTATTGCAGGACATCTCACGCTTCCAATCGAAACCTCTCTCCCAAGCAACCAGCAACGTCGGAAACATAGAAGATAACCCCGAATACAAAATCCTCACCGAGTCCAATACGCTCTCTACCCAGATCGACGGCGAGATAATGAAGGTCCACAAGTTCATCAGAGACCACTACTCGACCAGATTCCCTGAGTTGGAGACGTTGATCCAGAATCCCATAGAGTACGCCAAGGTTGTCGCCATTCTCGGTAATGGCCCCATGGACTCCGACAGCATAAGAGCCGTCCAGGACTCCCCCGACAACCCTTTGGGCGAATCTCTCAAATCCGTCTTGGACGGGCCATCTCTCATGGTTGTCACGGTTGAGGCTACGACAAGCAAGGGTCATGAAATTACGCCGGAAGAACTCGAGCGCATTCTACGGGCCTGCCATATGATGATAAAGATGGACAAGGCGAAAAAAACTTTAACTGACTACGTTCAATCCCGGATGAGCATCTTCGCTCCCAACTTAACCGCCGTCGTGGGATCGCTGACAGCGGCGCAACTAATCAATACCGCCGGCGGCTTAACAAACCTATCCAGGGTGCCCGCTTGCAATCTCGCCGCATGGGGAACTAATAAGTCGAGAAGCGCCGCATTTGCGACCAATACATCGATCAGGCAGCAGGGGTTTTTATACTACTCGCCCATTATTCGCGGCATACCGAACGATCTTAAAAAGAAGGCTATGAAGGCTGTGGCCGCAAAGTTAGTGCTCGCCGCTCGCGCCGATACAAGTCATGCTACTCCTGATGGCTCATATGGGGAGGAGCTTCGGGCCCAGTGCCTGGAGCGACTAGATAAGATTACGGAACCACCGCCCAACAAGGGACAGCGCGCTTTACCTGCCCCTGACGACAAGCCGTCCCGAAAGCGAGGTGGTCGCCGCGCGCGGAAGGCCAAGGAGGCAACTGCCATGACGGAAATACGGAAAGCGCAGAACCGCATGGCCTTTGGCAAAGAAGAGAAAGAGGCTGGGTACGGTACCGGTGATTCTACGGTTGGGCTGGGCATGATAGGCCAGACCGGCGACGGCCGTATTCGCGGCATGCAGATCGACAACCGGACAAGAGCGAAGCTGAGCCAGAAGCACAAGGGATGGGGCGGAGCCACGCCCATGGGCGGCGCGGCATCCTCGCTGCGCGGGTTCGGCCATTCGGCCCAGAACATCGACCTCCGGGGCAAAGGCTTACGCACATCAGGCGTTGGATCGACCATTGGCGGAGGCGCAGGAACGGCGTCCTCCTTGGCGTTCACGCCCGTGCAGGGTCTTGAACTTGTGGATCCCAAGGTGCAAGCCGAGCTCTCCCGTAAACGGAAAGCAGAGGAAGACCGCTGGTTCAAGGGCGGCACCTTCACTCAGGTCGGGGGCGGCGGCGCGGCCTCTTCGAATGGCGAATTCAAAGTCCCCGCGCAGCCGCCCAGCAAGAAGGTCGACACGGGTGCCGGCAAGATGGGGCCCCCGACACTACCGACCAAGAAGTAAATGGCTTAGACAGATCTTTTTTTCGGATGGGATACTCTCACCGTGAAGAAACCGGGTGGATTGGGGGGGCCATTAGACAACGGGACATATACGCCACGTGTAGGATCGTTTTACGCAGGGTGTTTGCTGCCGTGTAGGTAATGTACAACGGGACTGGGTTGGGTGTTTTATCTGGCGTGGCGTTGGTCAAGAAAGGGGGAAAGACCGGGGACCTTTGATCCAAATTTCCCTCGTTCTGGCGGGCTTACTATCATCATCATTATCCTTTTTTCCCTTTCACTTTTTGAGTTTTCCGGCCAACGCTACGTGGAGAACGGCGGGTATCAAAGCCCGGGCGTATCATTACCATATTAGCTATGTAGCTACCTATAAGACGGCTTAATACCTCTTCTTGTTCGGTTTGATGTGATCTGCTTGCTGTGTGATATTGTTTCAACCAGCGATTTGACTTGCGTGGATATGGTGAGGTTTTTGTTTCGGCTTATACTGCTTGAACGGATGTGTCTACATCTCTTTGCCGCGTATATCATGCTCTATACGGAGCGCGAACCGAAAGATTACGTGAAAAGCAAAGGTTCAGGGGGGTGTTGGGTATATGCCTACAAACCAGCACGTATAAATCCCCGTTTCATTCTCGTCAAACCTAATTCTTCATTTTCCGTAAGTCTTCATGAAGTCCCCAGATACATCGCTATATGCTATCAGCGCTGCATATCAGGTTGAGAAAGATAGATAGAAACCCCCGGCTCCCATTTTCCCCCTTTTTCTTGGGGGTTGGCTGGATCAGATGGCATGGCATGGTTTGGTTTTCTCTGTATGTGACCCAGTCGCCCCAAGGGCATTCACCCACGTGAGGATGCCCTGTTCGCCGCGCCGCCTCCGTGTCTTGGGTACCCGGCAGCACTTCCCGGAAGGTTGGGCCTAGTAAGCGCTTTGCATTAGGCTGCGCCGGGTGTGTTTCGCGGAACCCTGGGGCTGCGTACACGCTGTCGATGTCTGCGGCACGGTTGGGGAGGGAGGTTCGGGGGGTTTGGTTTGGTATTTGTGCGTGTATGTCTCTGTCCCGGCTGTGAGAGAATACGGCGCTGCGTGGGTTGATGATGTTATACCAATGTAACGAGGACCTGCGGTATGAACGCGACACAGTGCAGTCCCCGTGCGGAATGCTGTCATCATCATGACCCGGCATGCCGTCGATGGTTGGGGTGTACATGGGCTTTGCGGTTGCATGTGCCGTATGCGGTCTTATGTGTATGCAGTCCGGTACTGAGTAACAGCTGCATATGCCTTTTACCTTACTCCCTTACTTCCCACCGCGTGGGCATACCGCGGCGGCACGTGGGCTCCTGAATGTGCGCCGGTCCGGTTGCGTATTGATATTCTGGGGATCTCTCCTATCCAACGGCCGTGGAAGAGGATCTGATGGTTCCTGGTATCAATGTCGTATCGCGGTATGAATCTATGGTCAGCAGCAATGGTCTGAAGCTACATCGCTTAAGGTCAATAGCACGTAGGCACGTAATATGGATATCCGGGGTATGACTATTGACGCATACTACTCAGTATATGTACCCATATACCCCCCTGTGTGTGGTGACATGCTTTGAATAATAAGTTTCTTACCATGGAATAATACTGTCATGGTTCGGGATCACGTGCTGAAGTATTGAATTAGCATATCACACATAACTTGCGCCGGGATGCGTTGGATTTGTGTCAGTGTTTGGCAGGGGAAGGGGAGACAACAGGTAGGTAAACCGTAAGGTATCTTAGTAAAGCAGTGCCTATAGCCGAGTGTCGGCTGAGATGAGGGGAGAGCGAATGGTGAGAAGAATTTTGGGGGACGAGGAGACATAAGACGGAGAATGCAACTGAGAGTCCAGACTTTGCGTGAGTCCTGTTGACCAACCATTCTTCTCTTGCGCGGGTCAGGCACTCTCGTGGCCATGGTTACGAGGCTTGTGCCAAGTTAGAAAACCCCGTGCTATATCAATATCATTACGTGATATTATAGCCTCAGGTATAGAGTTACCTAGCGAGGAAAGATTGCCGATCATGAGCATCATCTTTTGGAACTTCGGTCACTTTTATGTCATGCGCCTGGTTGATTCGCCGGCTTATGCTTCGTTGTATAATAACCGGCACGTCTAGAGGCGGCTGGGTTAATCCCAAAGGCGTTTTAATCGCATTGGAATTCGACAGTGCGGTGAAAAGGGGAGACCATCCAAGCTCCGATCGGGTATTGTATCTGTATGAGGACGTGTCGAAGCAATACGAACCTCCAAATACGTGAGCTCGCTTAGTTCTCTCACTGCTGCGCTCGAACGCACAACTGACGACACGATTATTAAGATTGACTTCTCCGAAACAGTCATTATGCATTACTATGCCTCCGTCTGGCGATAGTCCTGGGGAAGCTCTCTAGTGCTGTTCTTCCGAGGCTACGCCGAGATGCGTTTCCCGGCTTCCACGTCAGCTCTTCAGCCGCGGCCCCCAATTGCCACCTGCGATTCCCAGAGTGGTGGCGGGTTTGGCGAATGGAATTACGGATTGTAGGCGTCATTGTCCTGCGAACCCTGAACGTCCGGTCCCAACAAGCACGTCAATTGGGCGGCACCCGGGGGCGGCGAATCCATGGGGTGGGCGAAGGGGATCGCCCAACAGTTAAGACGGCGCAAGTATTAGCTGGCGTAAGGCCCAGTAAAGGGTACTAGTAGGAGGGTCACTGATGGGACTCCCGTAAAGGGATCTGCGAGAAATCAGGATCTCGTCCGGTTCCGGAGAGATTCCTGACATCACAACGCGGCGCGACTGGAGATGCTGCTAATTATGAATCCAGCACTTTGCGTTGCCCGCGCGGTGTAACAGCGGCCTCGGTTAGGCGAGGAAACGGCCCTTGTTGGGGCCACTCGAGGGAATCAGCCGCCGGACAACGGCGATGACATACAGAACCAGACCCTCCAAGATGTGTGGGACTTGAGTGGCTGAGCTTGAGGACGAAGTGGGAGATCGACGATTACGCACTCTCGCCGTCGGGCGGGTCACAGTGGGACCTTGTTGATACTGTGCACTATTGATATAAACATATACCTCTTATACATAGGTATATGGTATAATTAGGTACCTACGTGACCATTCAAACTGGCAGAGGGTTATAATCAAGTTCACCGTCAAGAGGCTGTTGCGATACAGACTGTACGCGGAATCGTTTGGTGACGGGACTTGTAGCTTGTGCTCTCACAGCCACTGCGATACGGCACGGTCGCCACCGTGCGTGAGTACAGTGATTCTGACTGTGCAGCCAGCACAGAGCCCTCTCTGGATGGCGTAAGACCCCGGATCTTCACTACCTACCCTATCTTATTAGCACCGTTTTGGACCCCTACTCGACGTACCACCCACGGTACCACCTACCTGCCCGGCTATATGTCCGCTACAAAGTCGCCAGAAGACCCAGACCCTGCCTATGTACCTTTACGGTACCTAGGTACCGTACTTCATGTGTTTTGGCCCACGTTCGCAGTCCTCCGTACAGTACGTTGTCCAGAGAAGGAAGCTAGGAGAGGAGAGGGGCGGGAAACATAAAAAGCAAGAACCTTCACCGGTCTGGTGGCAGCCATTGCCATGTGCAATAACTCAAGGTACCTTACCTGTCTAACTCAGTAAAGCAACTTGGACACGCCCCAATTGGCTGCTCGGTCGGGATTTCAAGACATACCTAACTTAACTTAAACAATGCCCGGGTGCGTCGAGGATCAGCCCATGTGTGCACCACGGCCGCCTAACTACGGGTACTATCTGTCTAGACCGTACTCACAAGCTACCGATATGCCTGTCATCGATTAGACACGTCATTGAGCTGTTCATCCACACGCCCAGCATGCTATACATCAATTATGTAAGCACGTAGAAGGGAAGGGGTTTGGCTACAAGACGAGCAGCGTTATGTACCTACCGAGTACGTTTGCGAATACACGATGTTACGGGCTGTTGTACTTACGTGATGCCGTCCGCGCTAACTGCTTGGGCTAGTACCAGTTGGGAAGGACCGTGGAAGCCTGTAGGGCTCCGGTGGGTCTCTTTCGATCGCCCGGCCAAATCTACACTACATCATCGTGTTGCGCGGGCACATGTCTAGCGTGTGAGTATAGTGCTGAGCTACTTCCACGCACTATGCGTAGGTGCCGTGGTGCTTTCATGTTTTCCTCACATTGTGATACCTTTGGTGGGAAGAACCTGTGTTCTGATGCTAATATACCAAGCTGGCATAGGGAGAGAGAGGGAAGGGAGAGAGAGATATGAAGTGTAGCATTTCATGTTGGATCGGGTGTGACCCAGTGAATTAGTTGATCGAGTCCAGTCGTGTATTGTGCGACTGGTAGCAAGATGGCTCCACGCCCGTCAGGATACTTAGGTACAAAGGGAAGTGATAGGCGGCGATCAGGAGGGAAGTGGGGCGGGCAGAGAATGGTATTCTGGGAAACGCAGCATGGAGAAAGGGAAATGCCATGAGCTAATACCTGTGTCTACCGCGTGCCGACATGTTTCCCACAAGTCACTTCCGGGTACCCCGCGACCTCTTGGGCCCCTATGCTGCGTGCTCTGTCGCTACCAGGCCGTCTACGAGCACAGCGTGAGAGGGCCTGGTACCTGGTTGGCCGGCACTGCCCTATCCTTGCACCGACAGAGTAACACCCTGGCGAGAGCCATTGGAGATGGGAAAAGAAAAAGCGAAACCCAACAACGGCCTGAGTGGCGCGTACTGTAGCGCACACTGGCCATACGTATGGTATAATAGGGCATAATAGTATGACGTACAGTATCTGGACTAGGGTACGGCTCTGGATCGTATCGACTCTCTGCGATACCCCTGTAGACCTATAGACTTGAGGACAACGACGTCACACTGATAAGCGCGAATCCCTGTTGGCCAATAGTATGGCCGAAGCTAATAATGATGCTTATACATGTACATTGTTGTGGACGTACATCATGTAATTGCATAGGCAGTGCACACGGTAGTTTGAGGTGTACAGCATTCTTTCGAGTGCGATTGACAGCGCGGTAAAGGGGCCGAATATTACCGGCTGGTCTAGGTACTTGTGGATAGAGTGTACGGATTCCGTATACCAAGTGCGGAACTGAAGAGAAAAGGCCAAAGCTTGGTGAGATGCCCGGCCTATGATACGGTAGCGATCCCGCGTATCTACATAGCGTCTGTACATCCGCGCTCTTGCTCTGGGTAAGTTAACCGGTATAGCCCCAGTGGTTGCATACTCGTCGGGCCCTCCCCTCGATACCTTGCTCGATCACCGCACAGAACGTACGTTATGGCAGAGCGCTACAGACCGGCCCAAGCACAGGCTGGATACAGCATATCACCCCACCAAAAAACTTAAAAGGAACCCCTTTGCAGGGTACCGGCAAGCCCCTCCCCGACCAGGCTAGCGCTTGGCGTTCCCCTGCACACGGCCCCACTCAGCCCAGGCCACATCCCTGTCTCCACTCGCACCTGGCTCGCCCCTTCTGCTCGCTCCTTTGGTTCTAGTCTGGGTAGATCAGGTCTAGGTACTGTGCTGGTGGGGCACCCCCCCCCTCAAGAGATGCCCCACCAGCACCAGCTCCAGCACCAGCTTCAGCAGCTTCAGCGGCTTTACAGGGTAAGGTCCTCTGTACGACGGATGTACACCTCATCTACGCTGTACTTCGGTCCTGCACAAATCCACTGCTGGGAAAATGGTCCTTCGATGGGATTCATCGCTTTCCCATGTTTGCCTTTTAATGCGACGCCCGCCCATCGTCGCATCTCCTTCCACTTCTCCTACAACTTCTGCTCCCTCCCACCTTTCGTCTTCCCCAGCAACAACCCAGCCTATCGGGTCTTCTTTTTCCATTCTACACCATTTCGCCATCTCATCCTTTTTTTTTATCGCTGTGAAATCCTCTTTCGTCGCCACCACCCCACCAGACCAGACCAGACCAGACCAGATCAGCCTCAACCCGATTCAATCAGTTGCACTGGCCCGCTGCCGTCTGATACGTGCCGCCCAAGTACTGGCTATCTCTGCGGCCTCACATTTTGCGTCGGCTTGTTTTGGAATTTTTTGGCTGAGTCCAGACCCGGTCCCAGACAGGCCACTTTATCGCTAGTCCCGTCTGTTCGGCCGACTCGGCGCGTTTGACTCTCGCTGAAAACGAACTTTTCGAAAGCTAGTGCTCAGGATTTTTTTGGGTGGTCCTTCGAGTTAATGACCTCACGCGTCTGATTTGGCGTGCTCATTCGGCAATTTTTTCCCGCTCTTCTACCGTTAAATCATCACAATGCAAGCCTGGGATGCTACGGGCCGACAGGTATCACTGCTGAATGATGATATCTATACCAGTCGCCCATCCTACGCCTTGCCGAGGCGGCATACCTCGGCAAGTGATCAATCAACAACCGCGCTATACGCCCCAGAACTGATGCGGTCGGATTCTTACGACTCCAACGCAAGCTACGACACTGTCTCACCACTGACGCCCAATGTCTATGACTACCCAGCGCGGCCCGGCTACGACGAATACTTCCACGACAAGCAAGCCACCATGAAGCGCCCGGCTTACGCTACTGCCCACCGTGCTAGTTCGAATGATGATGACAGTTTAAACGGCTCCCAAGAAAAACCTGGAAAGCGCTATCCCTGCCGATACCGTGGAAGCCATGGCTGCGAGAAGACCTTCACCACATCAGGCCACGCATCGCGCCACTCCAAGATCCACACGGCCGAGAAGGCTGTCCAGTGCACGTTTCCCGGTTGCCACAAGAAGTTCACCCGGGCAGACAACATGAAGCAGCACTTGGAGACCCATTACAAAGAAAAGTCAAGAGTGTCAGGCTCTTCCAAGTCGAAGAGTTCTTCTTCCTCCTCTTCCATGTCATCGTTGAACCGTGGATCCGTCTCCAAGTCGTCTTCTTCTGCCCATGGCACCCGAGCCTCTGGCGATATCCAGATGTGGGATGCCGAGTCGTATGACGCCGATTACATGCCCCTGTCGTCTCCCGGTGGGGCCTGGGACATGCGAAGCCTGAACGGACCTCTGATGGGCCCCCTTGGTGTCGGACGGGGAAGCAGTGGCCTAGACGCCTTAGCTGCTATTGCCTGTCAGGAGGGTGCTTAAAGATTATTATATCTTTCATTCTAGCACAACACACATGATGGGTGTTAGTGACCGAGTCATGACTGCCGTTGGACGGACAGAAGGACGGGCGGGCGGACGCAGAGGTGTCACGGACTCGTATCGCGGGGTTGGTTTAGGCGGGATTTCCTGAGGCGGCGTTGGTGGTAGATCCTTTGGGGGCTCACTTTCATGGCTCGTATTCGATACCTGGTTTCGCAGGCATATGGCGGCACAGACGGCGCACCAACACTGATTTTTCGCTGCATCATTATAAGATGGCTACGGGAGCCGCTAGAGCAATCATGGGAGTCATTATCACATATTTTTCGCACGGTCGAGTGAGCCGGCGCCCTAGACGTATCAGAAATACGCCCTCCATCTCCCATCATTTCCCAGCACATATCGATCTAGGGACAATACAACGGAGGGCATGTATTTAGGGATCTCAACAGCTGTGGCTAGGTATGCTTACGGCAGAAACTGGGCCTGGAATCGTATACAGTTCGTTCCGTTCCGTCTCTGGTTTTTTTTCTCTTCTCTTTTTTATAGGGCAGCGCTGAGGCTTTGCTGTCAGCGTGCACTTGGGCTGTATACACGAAATTTGGATTTCTTTTAGGCATCAGATACCAACATCGGCCCCGGTGATGAGGCAGATGGCACACGAAAATGGAAGCGGTAGCTTTGACGAAATATACGACGTTAATGTTTAGTTCTAACATCATCTTGCCCGAGTGCGTGAATTGTGAGCATCGGCTCCAACGAGAGTCTATGTGCATACTACATTAATAAGACCGATGATGAAGACCGGGGGCAATCGATGCCCAATTCACTAGGTTGCCGATTATTGCACATTCGGACCGGTCTCGCGGCTCGAGAACGTGTAGGATATGTGACTTGGGGCTACGAGCTTGAGGGTGTTTTGCGGTCGCATTGCTACGAAATCCTGCAGGACAAAAAAGTGCAGGACTTTCCAGCTGACAGCGCCTCTACCCGATGGGCAGTACTTTTGCCGATGCGGATTTGTACGCATGTAGGTTGGAATCACGATTATTTTTTATTTTTGTTTTTTTTTTTTTTTTTTTAAAAAAAAAAAAAAGGCTGGGTAGATAGTACAAGACTGCCTTCGATCGCGAATGCGGGTCGCTTTGCTGGGAATCTCTGGTTGGGGCGGGTTTACCTGGCGTACGGACTCGCTTGCGCTAAAGTCATGGGGGTATGGCGCGCGGGCGACGACGATGGTGGAAAAGACCGATCTTTCGTTGGATCTGCTGGCTTTGCTCATCGGGGGGGCGCGGGTAAGTTCTTTTTTTTTTTTTTCTTTCTTTCTTTCTCTTTTGGCGAATGGATGGGGGTCTTTTTTGGTTTTATTGGTTTAAGCCACGCATGCATTGTTGTTATGCATTGGCTTGGTCAGGTTACCTTGTTTGTATTGCATGCTCTGTGTCTGTTGTCGGTTCACTTCAGGATCCCCGTGTCTGAAGGCGCATTCTGTATGAGAGAGGTATGAGCGAGGTAGCCGTAGGTCTTATTGCTGCGGATTAAGGGGCTGCGGCGGGTTCCGGAGGGTTTTGCAGATGCGTTGATGGCCTACATAGCTGCCTATCTCATGTAGGTACGGTACTGTGTGATTCTTCCGGATCTCTCGTGATCTTGGTAATGTTGGTCGATATGCAGATGTGGGTATAGATGTAAGGAAAAAAAAAACTGCAATTATTTCACCTGCCGTGCTCGAGGAGTGTCACCACCGACCCTCGTGCTAACTATAGCCTATGACTTACCCGGTAGATAGGCTATAGACAGCCAACCAGCTGTATCTACCTACCATACCAACGGGCAGAGATCCAGCCGAGGCCTGTAGAGCTAAAGATCGATCCAACGAAGCGACAACACAACGGAGACCGGCCGAGACCCGTCGTTGGTGACAACACCGTGTGACCCGTAGTTGCACCGCCTAAGCATGGTCGCCATGATCGCCCCTGATCGCCCCTGATACCACTGTAATACAGCGGCCCGACCCCCCTACCGCCACTATAAGCGCGGCACTGCTCGATGCGCACTGTATCGTGATCGACCGCCAGGCCTTGGCGGGGTCTCCGGTCTTTTCTTGCAAGAACCTGGAATTCCCGCTAGGTTAGCTATAGTTAGTAAACGGGGTGCAAGCTGGGCAGGGACTCGACGCTAACTGCGTATTTCCGTGCGGCAGGCCGATTTAGACGGGAGGTGCTGATCAGCAGTACCCTTACAGTGGATCCCGGCCCTGGCTGATCGAGACTTTCTACTGCAAATCGCTCTTCCGGTTGCCGTGCCTGGTTCAGCTTCGAGCCTACACTAATGTGAGCAGAATTCCCTCATGCTTAGTTGTGAGCTGATTTGTATTAGGCAGGCTGGAATAATTACCGGTAATACCTATTTAGATACCTAGCTTATAGTACAGCAGGTGGAATAGACGATGGTCTTCCTGATCGCAGCGCTGCAATAGCCCTACATGCTAGATAGATAGCAGGCAGCCACACGGTACGGTATACGAATCATACATTACCTAACACGCTGCACCTGTTCACCGGCCTACGGTATTACTCGGCCAGCCGGTGACACCACTCTCCTGTGATCCCAGTGTCAATGGGCTTGAGCAGGGTGGATGGCCGAGACATGCGGGGTGCCGAACAATAGCATACACAGCCCTGGAATCGTATACCGTGTATAGATTCGTATAATTACGGTGCACTATAATATGTAAAGTGGATACCTATAGTAGCTGAGTCTCGCGATGTTCCTTCGCATAGCATCGGCAGTTCACGGCTGCTACTCTACCATGGCGATCAAGGCGTCGCGAAACTTGATCCTAAATCACGTAAAGTAAATAGTAGATAAGAACCAAGTGCACACACAACAAGCAAGACAAACCACCTGACCCCTCAAACACCGTGCCGAGTTCACCTCCACAACTCCCCGTCCGCAGCGCAGCTCCGAGCCATCTCGAACTGCTCGTCCGTAACGCACACCAGCGCCCGGTGCCGCGCCCCCCGCCGTCCCACATCCCGCACAACGCCCTCGCCTCCGCGCGCATTCGCCGCCCCGTCCAGCTCGAAGCCGAGACAGCCCACCCGCGCGACCACCGCCTCCCGGAGCGCGCCGCTGCGCTCCCCGATCCCGCCCGCGAACACCAGCGCGTCCACGCGCCCGCCCAGCGCCACGTAGTACGACCCCACGAACCCGCACACGCGGTCCACGAACAGCTCGAACGCCAGCCTGTTCTCCGCCCTGCCCAGGTCCGACGTGATCGCCCGGAAGTCCGTCGTCCCCGTCAGCGCCGCCCACCCGCTCTGCGTGTTGAGGATCTCCTCCGCCCGCGTGACGTTCAGCGGCGTCGTCGACGCCGGCGATAGCGTTTCTGCGTGCCCTGTATAGTGGAACACCAGACTAGCCAACAAAAAAAGAAGCAAAAAAAAGCGTCAGCCGTTTTTGTCCGAACCGCCGGGGGAAAAAAACTTCAAGCCGGCTTCTCGCGGGATTTCCGGGGGCCGGGGGCTCCACTCACCTCGGATCAACACTCCCGCTCCGCGTCGCCCCGGGCAGTCCCGCCAGCGGCGTCAGCCCCATGCTAGTGTCATAGCTCCGACCTCCCCGGACGGCGCAGGCGCTGGCCCCGCTGCCGAGGTGGAGCGCAATGATGTTGAGGTCCGCGGGCTCCTTCCCGAGATACCCCGCGACGGCCCGGACGATGAACCGGTAGCTGATGCCGTGGAACCCGTACTTCCTCAGCTTCCGCCGCGCCGCGACGCCCGGGTCGATCGGGTACGTGCGGACGTGCCGCGGCATCGACGCGTGGAACTCCGTGTCGAAGCACGCCACGTTGACCGCGCCCGACAGCTCGTCCACGCACGACCGCACGATCTCCAGCGCGTGCGCGTTGTGCAGCGGCGCCAGGTCCGCCAGCGCCTCGAGGTGGTGGTACGTCTCTGCATTGATGACCTTGGCCGCCGTGTAGTCCCCGCCGTGCACGACGCGGTGGCACGCCATCGCGATGTCGCCTTTCCCGCTGATCTCCGGCAGCCCGGCGTCCTCGATCAGCGTCCGCAGCAGCGTCCTGAACGCGTACTCCTGGCTCTCGACCTTCGCGCTGACCACCTTGTTCTTCGCGACCGTCTCGCCTCGCCGCTTATAGTTCAGCAGCGTCGGCGGCGCCGTGAGCCCGCTGACGTCGGCCTCGGCGATCTGCGAGGGGTCCTTGTCCTGCGAGGCTGTGTACGCGGATATCTTGACCGAGCTAGAACCCGCGTTGACGGACAGTATTACCTTTGCCATGGTAGCGTATCTGCCAGCTTTGCCTTGTCTGAAAAAATTACTAGTAAGCGGCCTATGTTTCTCTAAACTGGGTGAGTGGAATATTTGTCCTTCCTCACGTTTGGTAGCCGTGTATAGGATCAACCCGTCGGCGCTTCCGAAAGCTCCTTTTTTAACAAGTTACGATTTCGGGTCACAGAGGCCAATTTCGTAGGCGACAGAGCAAGATAGGCGATATGCGTGCCTGGCAGGGTTCACTTAACCACAACCTTCTCATGTTAGCATCATCATTGCATCATGACTTCAGGGGACTGAACAACTTGATTTACTATTGGTTCGCCGCTTGCGACTCGGGCTATTATAACCTTGTGACTTACGGGTTCCTCGTTGATGATTATCATCCGTTACCTAAGGTCCCTAATTTGGGTGAACCCAAAGTATGCGGTCATGACAACCGGCGTATTAGGGTCCCAAAAATAGAGAGCTAAGAAATCAATTACGTCCGAACTCTCTCGAATGTGACACAATCACAGCCGTTTATATCGTAAAATAAATAACTACCCCATTGACAAGATCTGCCCAAGCCGACGGCCGCAGTGGGCATTCAACGAGCAGCCCCCCTATGCCGGAGGGGATTGTCTGGCAACATTCTGCCACACGATACTCCATTCCAATCATGATGGCGTATACGGAGGGGTGCGTTTGTCCCCTGATTGATCATTTAAATATCTCTTCTCGAAATCATAAACCCCTTTTTTGGATTATGAGATAGATTGACAAGACCCCCGGTGGAAACCCATGAGTTCATGATAACCCATCTAGCACATAGTCCACCAACCCCGACTTTTCTCTATCCGTTTTCATGGCCTCGTTAGGAAAAACCTTTTCTTTTCAAACTGCGACCACTCCTTTTCTTGACCCGGCGGCTGCTCGCCATATTGCGGACGCGCGTTCAGGAACAAATCCATTGTTTCGACGTAGAGCTCGTTTTGACTCGTAGTGGCCTGGACATGGGGATTATGCTCTAGAGCGTCGGCCCATTGGTGCCAACGCGTACCCGGCATCGGATCGCTCCAATTACGGAACTCACGAAGTATCAGAGACATCCGAAGCGCAAAAGGCGCTAGGTGGATATCAACGAGACAAAGGTCGCTTCCCAGGAAATAGGGGCCCTACAGCGTCAGGAGAAAAACACGCCTAGTACAGGGCAATGAGGAACTTACTTGCTCATCGGCGGCCTGGACCAATGCTAAGATGTCACTTTGAAGTTGATCGATATGCTCAGTCTGTCTTTGGACATCTGCGGTTCTCATCAAGGCGAAGAATGTTGGAACTATCTTGGCATTGATCTGAATCTATCAGCCCGGAGGTTCCCACAAGAAAAGGCAATATCGTAACATACATGGTCGATCCACAACCTGCAATTCGCCTTCAGCCGTGGATCTGTAGGTAAAAGAGGGACCCCTCGGTCATGGTCCTCGAGCTATGGGTTCATCGTGAGCAAGCGCGATCATAGATGTTTTCTCCAGTACTTACATATTCTAATATGACCGTGCTCTCTCCGCTGGCCCAGTCACCCTGTCGAATGGCGGGCACTAGTCCTCGAGGGTTGGCTTCTAGAAGTTGACTTGGGCGTCTGAAGGGATCCATCTCGCAGTACTGGTATGGTATACCTTTTGCCTCCAGAGCGATCCATACTCGTTGAGAAAAAGGGCTTTTGTCATCTATATATTAGTAAAAACCCACTGCGCGGGCGGGAAGGATACAAGCGTACCAGAAACTTGCCGCATAGAGCTTCAATTGGTGCTCTTTTGAGTGCTTTCTAGCGGTTAGAAGGGCGTTTCCGGATGGCCTCTTTTGTTGCACTGGTCTCTATATCCTTGGATCAGTATAGGTAATATGTAGGGTTGTTGTGGATTGCCTTCATTGTTGCCAAAGACTTGAGGAAAAGGAAGAAGAGCGGGGTTTAGCAGATCTGTATGCCGGTTTTTTCTGGTCTGATCGTTGCAGGAAAGAGGCCATAACGTGTCGATCCCATTTGTTAGGCCACTTCAACTCTCAGGCAGATTAGCAGTAGGGATATCCTCTTAACATAGATAGAGTGGCTGAACGCTTTGGTAGATCGAGCGATATGGTGAACACGTTATACCATCTCGTACTTTAACGAGGAACTTGACTGCCAAAACAAACTATCGGTGTATAGCACAAAAGGTAAATCTCTTACCTGTCCCTTTCTGGCTTCTTTCTCTTTCTGGGCAAGAAACCTTTGTACGGTAGACTTTTTAATCTCGTCGCTCTTTTGCAATGTGTGTTTGTGAGGACCTGGAACACCATCGCTTTTCCCATTGCCGCCATTACCATTCACTCTTTGGATGGTCCAATACTTCATGGCAGCACTTTGGGCCTCAGGCGACCGCACTACTCCGTCTGGGAACCGCTGCAATAGTGGCGACACGACGGTGGGAGAAGTGTTGATGGTACCATCTGCCAAGAAGGTCGCATTGGGAAAGTGTTCGGTAATCTTGATCTTCACATCACAGAGATCACGCTGTCGTGCCAACCGCTTTCGCTTCTTCTTGGCAGGATCATCAGATTTGGGTGTTCCGGGGGGACGTCCTTTCATTCGACAGTCCCAATAGTGTGAAACTATAACGTTCGGAATCAGTGATCGGGGTTTTTTGGTACCTAGTAGACTAGCTAGACAATTGAGCAGATGGAAATTCCACGATGGGAAGAACTGGACCCCTTTTTATAGATCTAGGCACATGCCGTCAACGGACGACACATCGTGACTAGATAAATGCCAAAACAAGCAAGAGAAATGGCAAAAGATGGCGTTATCTATATTTACTCACTGAAGTTTTTCTGTTTATATTTTTGAGTCGAGCGATGTGAGTAGACATTATCAATATGGGGGAAATACGTTTCAAATCTGGGGACAATGTGTATTAGCTTGTAAACCAAGGATTAGCCAAGAGTTCGGGGTTCTGTTAGAGCGCACTCGTCATTGGTTAAGGTAATGGTGTCGTCAACATTGAATAGCTTCTCGCGCCAGAGCTGGAGGTCGGGAGGATCAATAACCATCCTATTCACCAGCTGCCCGTGTGGCCGCGGTCCTGCCAACTCAGGAACAGCCACAGCGGCCAAGGACAGCGACCTGTCTTGTCTGGCAAACAAATCCTCCTCCTGGTTGGCCTGAGTTACACCGCCAGGTTGAGATATGGGAATATTAGGCGTCAGCATGCCAAATTGATGTTGGCTCGCAGGTCTCGAATGAGGTGACGGCGGACAGGGGGGTGTCGTATGATGCGAATGAGGTGGGTGGGAACGAGACATGGAGGTGTGGCGATGAATGTGGGCCGACGGTGCAGCTGGTGGTGGCGGCGGTGGCGGCGGGGTTCGCTGCGTTCGAACCTGTGATGCCGGTGGCGCTGGTTGCACTGGTGACGGCTGCGGCAGGCCATGATGAACGAAGTCGGGATGGACAGGGATGCTCGAGAGGGTATTCGGGCGTTGGAGCTGATGCTGAAAGAGAGCATCGTGGGTATCAATGGACAAGTTGAGGCTCGAATGCGATGCGAGGGCGGGCATGCGGAAATCGTGAGTTATCGGGGGTTGGCTCGAGTGTTGGTGGGCTTCGTGGGGGAGCGAGTGGTCATCTTCTGGGGAGGAGAAGCGTATTGCAGCTGGGTCCATCATGGCATAGATTATCAGGCACAGGTTTCAAGCGATATTTCGGATCGTCGGCGTCGTCAAGACTCAAACCCGCTGCTATGGCCGTCGATAATGCCTCTGACCAAGCAGCTTGCCGCTGTCTTATCCCATCCCATGTCGTAGACCGTCTGGCAACAGGGCGGCGGCAGGAGAGTGGTAAGAAAAAGCGGTAAGGAATAGGGAAAGCTGCCCAGAAAGTCGGAGGCGACGTCGAACTGGGCAGGCGGCAGGTTAGGTAGACGGATCAATAGTACGGGATGGATCGACGGCTTTTCTTGGATTTTATGCTGATAGCGGGGGATAGTACCTATGCAGAAACAAAGGAGACTGCGATGGACCAGGCAGGCCGCTCCTCCCCTCCGCCTGGACGTTTCCCGTTCGCCACTTCCCCTGCGGTTGAGGCCTAGTCCTCGGTTGGGAGATTGGGCAGAGAGAGCGCGACCGTGGAACTCGGAAGGGGTTCTGGTTAGGTAGTCGCAGTCGGTCCACATTTGCCGGTAGGCAAGAACGAGACCTTCGTCAAATCGGACCAATATCGGCGTCGCGTGCGTGATGGAGTCGGAATCCCGACAAAGAAAAGGTCGTGCTAGAAAGTGCAAACGCTGATAAATAATAACGGCGCAATCACAACCAAAAACGACACTGAGTATACCAGATAGGTAGACAGTCTACAGACAGACGGATCACATCAAGTATTGCCTGTTCCCTGCTGCTGTCTCTTGTTGTATCATTGGCATTCTCTTGCCATTCATCGGCTATCAGTTCGTGAGCATTAAAGTGGCCATGGGGTTGCTAAAGTCGAACTCCTACCCGGGCGAATCGCGAATGTTGGATAGTGCTTGCCCCACACTTAGGTACTGCAACATCCGACCATGCTCAGTGTGAATGTTCGGCCGATCACATTGCTCGGCCACCCAATTGCAATACCTACTCAGACGTATGAAAAGTTAGGCACCCACTTAGTAGTCTAGGCGAGTAGGTAACAAGGAATCAGACGAAGTTCATGATACCCTAAGGATTCCTTGCCGGTAAATCCAATCGTGAACCGTCAATCAGGTGCCTAATTTACCTATCACAGAGTCCCACGATGCAACGTCATCCGTGTCAATCAGGCTCACCCCGTTTTCCTATATCCATTAACGAGCTCACCAAGTTATAATACGGGCCCCTTTATGGATTATTTGCAGTTGTGGTTCCTGTGCGAGAAAATGGGTATGTGGGCAAATTGGTCCCGTCATATTGTAATGTACATAGATAGTAGGTAGGAGATGCTCGCCAATGAGCCTCCAGCAACAGCGCTCACGCATCTGATATACATACTTGGTTGAACCAAAGTCTCATCCCTAAAGCTAAGCAAAAGTCCCTCAATCGGGAAACCCTCAATAAATGTTGTAAGTTGAACGTTAGACCGGGCGTTGCTAGACACATTTCTGGAACCATAGGTAATTGAAGAAGCAACTTACATAACCGATTGTGATGATAATAGCTCAGTCAATTATCCAAAATGGTCCACCGTGGCTATGAGATAGATTGAACCAACTTGATAAGTGCCTCCTTCTAGTGATGCTCAAGCAGAGGGGAAAAACTACTATACAAGGCCATTAACAAGCACCCATATAGTCCAGCCTAGATGCTCTCTCGACAGTGAGGCTCCAGCTTAGGCGCCGACGAGGTCATACACATAATACACATGCATACAGACCCGGTGCTACTTCTCAGTTTGCCACCAAGCCTCATCAATCCTCGATTTCATGAAAACCCCCACGACCGAGGCTCGTTGCAGAACGTAATTACCATACCCTCCGAGTGACCTAGATTTATCCCCGATGCACATCCATTTCGTGATTCTCAATCGTTTCCCCGTTACGCCAGCCAGTCCCGAATCCCGGCCGCATTCCATGTTTCTAACACCCGCTTGTCTAAGAGATGGCCCGTAATAAAGAAAGAAAGAAAAGAGAGAAAAAAAAAACCAGCAAGGGTGGGAAGAGAGAATGTTCGTATGACATGACCGGCCTATGTCCCCGCGTCCCAGCTCATTTCCAACCCATCCATAGGCAAGTTCAGCCCCTGCATAATCGCTTCAGCCGTTCTCGGTGTCATGCCCGCCTGCCCAGACTCCCAGCAGCCGGGCATGCTGAAGTCGTTGCTGGACGAGTCTAGCATCGCAAACGTCCGACTGGGTGTCATGCCAGTGCCAAAGTCATGTTCGGGGAAAAAAGCCGTCCTGGATGTATCCATCTCTGCCCCCCGCAAGCCTAAGGCCCGGTGCGATCCCATGGGGCTAGCGCTGAACGAGGCACCGCCCGAACTCGCTATCGTACCCGTGTCAGCTGCGTTTCGGCGCTGCTCTGAGGCACTCCCGCTAGAGTTGGGTGTTGGTTGATTCGATCGCCCATCTGGGTTGGGGGAGCCAGACATGTTGTTTGCGTCGCTGTCGTGGGTTTCTGTGTACGGGGTGTAAATCATGGGCGGAATGCCCAGACCATTGATCGCGTTGTCCGTTCCCGAGCCCCGCGTTTGCGATGGTATAGGCTGCTCTCCAGAATACCATGTCCGTGCCCCAAAGGAATTAGCATGCGGCCCCTCATTCTCTAAATTCTGTCCTTCCGGCCTCATAAGTTCAGGAACGCCAGTGGGGTTGTAACTGCATCGGGAATCATCGAACGGGGGCTCAAGGCCATTTCTGGGACCATTATTGCAATTCCTGTCGTGCCCTGAAACCATGTGTGTATTGGCTCCTAGGGTGGGCTATATAGACATAGTGGCGCGCGTTAGTCTTGCCTCAAGCGAAAGACGCCGGGATGAATGGAATACAAGGACTCACACTATCCGTGCTCCGTGGAAAGGCAGCTCTGAGCTTAGGTATTCGCTGTCCCAGTGCCTCTAGATCCACATCAAGCTGGACCAGGAATGACTCTGTCAGTGGATTTTTCTTCTTCAGCGCGTTCATGGCAGTTAGGAGAAAACGCAGAGAGTCCGCCGTCTGGCCATCATCTGGGCGACTTTTCAGGTACTGCACAAATACTCTAGCAGACACATATAGGCAAAACGAAACGAAAGGATTCATCTGCAAGTCTTGTCAATGGGGTTCTAAACGTCGTCGGTCAAAGATAAGGCCACTTACTGCGGATAGATCCAGATGTGAGGCCATCCTCATGATGCGTGCTATCTCATTCGCCGCTGTGATGCAACGGATTTTGCTTTCCGAGCTGACGGTCGGTGGAAGTCGGTTTTTATCAGCCTTGAAGATGGCCGCCTGATGTAGGCATATCGTTGATGTGTGAATATTCATATTAGTGAAGACATTATTGGGGTTGCTAAGGCCAGCGGGCAACTTGAGTTGATTCGGAAGGCATAATGAGGTGTTCAAAAGAACGTTATCCAGAAACCTGTGTCGTTTCCAAAACTCCCCGTTCATGTCATGATCGCGGTCATCGACATCTGGCCGATGAAGATGGGTGAGATTACGACCAAACAGAGCGGCCATAAGCACAACGCCACCAAATGCCGATAATTTAGATGCGCCAGCCGGGTTCATAGCATCCACTAACGTTTGGGTTGGCTCCGGCCGACTTAAATTAAACGCTTCCTCGGAAGCCGGCATGTTGGTTACGATGTCCCGCTCATCGATCGTCATGGGCCATCCCGTCCCGATGCTGGCGTACCTATCTTCGCAAAAGGCCATCCAGAATGTCCTCCTTCTCTCCTCAGTCTCTGTCCAGTCACGAGGTTGTGGGAGACACTGCTTGACATCTAGGCCGTTGCCGTCGATTCGATGCAAGCCAATCCTATATACCCTAGTGAGCACAGTAGTCTTTCTGATGCGCTTTTTATGACACCTACATTTGGGCAAGGCGAACAGCAGCGCCCGTGTTCATCCACGCCCTAGGAAAGTACAACATTTTAAACTCGTATGAGGCTAGCAGCACGTGAGTTTGGCAATGAGCAATTGTTATCAAGTGTTCGCCATAGCCCTTGACGGCGTCAGATTCGATATATTTGCGAGAACGCTTGTAAAAAAGGTCTCTAAGATCTTTGTATTTATCCGTGACAGAGCAAGCTAGAGTCCAGATGGCATATCGCAATGCCACTGGCGGTCGTTGATTCGGTGCCCTATATTGCCGGTGAGCAATAAGCTTTGCGTTACGCTTTTATTCTGAATCGTCTCTTTTGTCAAGGGTTGATGATAATGGGGTATAAATAGAAAAACATGAACATGACTGAATCTTACAAATTCATTGCTGCTAAATATCGAAACCTATGGATCATAGGCAAAGAGGGATGGATCTTTTCGAAAAATATCTGATGCCTAAGAGAAGTGTGAGTAGGCCGAACCCTGTGTAGTAGTAGTATGGCGAGGCAGCGTTTGCTTACAACTCATCAATGGTCTCCTGCGGCGGCAAGGGCTCTTCAAGACCTAGTCCAATCATTTCCCACGTGAAGCTCGGGTTTAAGTTATGCAAATTCATAGGCATGCTGTTTGCAAAACTGAACTCATCCAACCCGTTCCCCTGTGGCGATTCTCCATTGAAGCGCCATCTATCTAAGTCACGGTCGCCAGTGATCGCTATTGAGGGATTGGTGACATTGAAGCTAGCAGGAGCAGCGGCTTGTTGACTTCGGGTCTGTTCGAATGCCACATTGGGTGTTATCGTAGCATCAGGGCTTGTACTACTGCTGGGCTCCTGGGTCCTCGAAAGAAGCTCTTCAACTTGCTCTGTTCAAAATCAATGAGGTCAGCGCCTCAACACTCCAAACACCGCGGGCCGGATAGAACTCTCGGCAACAATGATGGAAGAGCAGCACTTACTCAACCTCTCTTCCAACGCTTTCACATAGCCTCGTTTGGGACCGCTTTTTTTCCTGACCTCATCGTAGGCACATGAATGGCCAAGTCGTGTACAGGTGCTGCAGCTGGGTTTGGCGCCGTCGCAGCGGAGCTTCCTTTTGCGACATATCATGCATGCCAGTCTCTTCGGCTTGGGCACATCATTATTGGTTCGGGGTACTGCATGTGCCGGGGACTCGTTGGGCGGACTATTGTCAGTGCCTTGGGATGGCGAGTCGGCAGGGTCGATTGTCGCGGTCATCATGGAGCGATGGCCAGGGCCAGGTAGAGAGTGAGCGTTGACCGTGAAGAGGAGCGGCCGACGTTCGACCTAGCCAGCTGACGGGTCGCTTTGGCCGGCCTCTGAACAGATGGATCAATATGTGACTGGCCTTGCTACCTGACGCATCACACGGGATCGCAGGAAAGACGGTCAACACTGCAATTTGGCGAATACACCAAGCGCTGACTGTACTCTTCGCTCGAGGGCGCCGACGTCTGGACCGAAGAGTGGATCGATAGGGCAATTCGTGGACGGCAATCGCAAAACGACAATGTGGATGAGTTGCGATGGTATGGGTGCGGGACCGGGCGCCGAGACAAGTCTTTCAGGTGAATAAAATCAAGGGAGTCACGGCGGAGATATGGCCAAAAAGGGCTGGTGAGGCAGTCCAGACAACCAAGGCCTTGCGTAGTGCACATTCACGTTGTTCTACACGCCGCCTATACAGATGGAAGGCAGCGAAGCAGTTGAATGGTTCAACTCAGTCGCTGGTGGGATGGAGGCGGTCGGGATAGAGGGGGCTATAAGGCTGGGACCACCTTAGGTACTTTAGATAGGGAGATCTAGGTTCTGATCTAAGAGGTAGGTGGACAGCGACGGGAGTTGAGCGTGAATGGGCTTGCGACGATTGGCGACAAAAGAATGGAGATTTGCCCAGACATACGAAGCGGTAGATGGGTACTCAGCGCTGTTGGTTCCGGTACAGTGCAAAGCGTGGCTTTCGCGGGTTATACATACTGTATATACACGGCATGGGTCGCCCTAATTGTACCTGGGTGCTGCTATAATTATAGCGCTGGATCGCCCACGGTCACTACACGGGGTAACCAGTTCGTTAGTGTAGGTAGACAGCTGCCCACTTCATTACACGTATATTCGTACAGTGTCATGAACCAAAGCGATCAGCCAGCGGCCTTGGCGGATCTTCACGCTTTTGTCGTCACTGGTCAGCCCATTGTAGGTAATTATCGTGTAGACTTATCATCGACAGATGTCAGATTTATAATCAACGATTATTAAGCCACGCAAGTCGACAGAGTCGCTCAACCCCCAGATGGTATAGTAGCCAAGTGCTATACATATTGACCCATCCCTTGTTCGAGATTTCAGATATCGAGCCAACAGAATAAATTGCTGCCTAGGGGAGGCTGCTGGCCCAAGGAAAGACGGTCAACAACTGGCTTCAAGCGGTCGGAAGATTACCCGTGCCACGCCCCACCTTTATTAGGGCTCACCACCTAAAGGTGGTGCTGGACACCATACCGGTCAGGACACCGTACTGGTCAAATTTTCTGCGAATCGAGCAATTCAGTCAATTAAGCAATCGCGACAGCGTATTTCAGTTCATAAGATGGAGAATAAGATTCAGGAAGCACTCCGCTACTTAGAGGCCAATCCGACAAAGAAAGTGGCCGCCGTTGCGCGCCAGTTTGGCGTGCCGAACACATCGCTCCGAAATCGCATGAATGGAATGCATACAAAGAAAGGCCGGCCAAGCACGCACAAGCTATTTTCCGATGCTGAGGAACAGGCGATTTGCAATTATATTGACCGCTTAGATCGGTGCAATTTAGCAGTGCGCCCGGAATTCATCGTTGATGCTGCGAACCTGATTCTAAAGTCGAAACACCACCCAGACGATCCTAGCCCACCTACGACAGTCGGTACGAAATGGCACACTCGTTTTATAAAGCGGCATGGCTACTTCACACGAAGCCGAAAGAATCTTGAGGCTGAGCGTGATGCGGCCGAGAGTATCGAGACTGTAACGGCATATTATAATGCGCTTGGTCGGGTTCTCGTTGAGGAAGGGATTCTAGAAGACGATATATGGAATATGGACGAAACAGGCTTCCGAATAGGAGTCGGAAAGAACCAACTTATTGTTACGAAGCGAAAACGAGCACATTACTTTGCATTACCAGAGAACAGAGAGTCGGCAACTGCAATGGAAGCGGTTTCGGCCTCTGGTCAACACATACCTGCATTTCTCATTCTATCTGGTCACGTTCACCTAGCACCATGGTATGAGCAAAGCCTAGACTCGCGTACGAAGCTATGCGTAGTTGAAACAGGATATACCAATGACGAGATCACATTAGAATGGGTTAAGCACTTTGATCAGTACTCTCGGTTGTCACAAAAAGGAAAAAAACGATTGCTGATCCTTGATGGTCATGGGTCACACCACACAAAACAATTCATCGAATATTGCTACGATCATGGAATTATTCCTTTCGGAATGCCACCTCACCTCACTCACCTTCTTCAGCCGCTCGATGTTGTTGTATTTCAGCCGTACAAGCATTACCACGCGAAAGCCCTTGACCAACTTGTACGGGATGGTCTAACGAACATCGGTAAGGTAGAATTTCTATCTATCATTGAAGATGTTCGAAAGGAAACATTCAAAACAAGTACGATTCGATCCGCATTCAAAAAAACAGGAATCTGGCCATTCAATCCAAGTACCGTTCTTAACGTACTCAATGAACGTCATCCGCGTACACCCTCACCACCGCCTACATTTTTCCACTCCTCACCTATTAGTACGACACCAATGACTCTCCGCCAAATGAATCGTGGTGCCGATTATATTGAGGAATCACAATTGGTCGTTCCGGGCTCAGTTGTCACTGAAGAGGATGCCGAAAAGCTGAAACGCTTCGTTAAGGGTGCTATTATTCACTCTACCGAAGGGGTTCAATCGAAGCGTGATTTAGCACGCACAAAATACGCTGAGCGCGTACAAAAGCAACGCCGATCAATGAAGAACTATCAGCTACAGTCCGGTGGTGTTTTATCTGTTGAAATGGGTAGGGAAATGGTTAAAAAGAAGGTCGAAAGTGAAGAGGCACAAGCACAGCGAACTTTGGAGGCCTTGGCCGAGAAGCGCCGGAAACGGGCCGTAAAAGCCTTCCGTGACGCCGCGAAAAAAGCTAGACTATGGCGGATGACCGGTCAATTAGAACCCGCAGAGGTTACAATGTCGGGCCAACTAACTAAGATGCTGAAGCGTTTCTAAGTAGATATATCCAATTCATTGAGATCTGACCAGTACGGTGTCCTGACCGGTATGGTGTCCAGCACCACCTTTAGGTGGTGAGCCCTAGCGAATCCCAATAAAGGTGGGGCGTGGCACGGGTAAGACGTTTGATATTACTAAGAGCTACGGAATAGGATAGGTAGGTAGGCCTATATACGGAGTACAGGTCTAGATTAAAAAGATCCCTAGCCTCCAATTACCTAGTACAAGAAGTAGGCAGGTATTACGCACAGCGAATCATCAAATTGGAGGGCGGAAACGAATAGCAAGTGTAAAGACGGTCAGGGTGAGTCAGCTAGATAGTCCAGCACCCTACCGCCCTAGTACACTTGTAGCAATGGTTCAGGCCAGAACACAGCACGCGAGAATGAGATTGGGGAGAACCCCTTATGTCCCTGTTGTACTTTGTAGCTACGCCTTCGAGTGTAAAGGGGCATTTTGATATATCCATGATATTCATACACCTGTTCATGTGCAGGTTACATCAGGTTATATATTAGCACAATATAGACTTGAGATAGACCAGAACGCTTTTGTTGCCCTGTCGCTGTCACCCCAGAATAAGATACCACCTAAATACATAGGTAGGTAGGGCGAGTGAATGCGGAGCAAATTCTTCTGCAAAATGTCATTGCCACTGCTCCCCTGGCACATATCTGGTTCTTGAAGCTGATGCTTGACAATCAATCACATCCCCATCAGACACATACTAGATAAGCACGTGGCCACACGATGGTGCGGCCATCATGGCGAGGTAGGCTTCAGTGTCATCGGCCTGTACGCCCATTGGAAGCTCTGCTGCGTCATGCTTACCTTGCGCTTTGCGACCGGCCAATAGTCTCGCTCATTCAGAGCCCGAATTATCTGGGGGTAAAAGTATGGAGTTTCCCTATTTTACTCCGGAGCTTGCCCCTATTATTCGGAGACTGCCCATGTCAGTATAGGCAAGAGCATATCGATTAGGCGCCCATGCCACGACGGGAGAAGGCGTCCGTGTCTTGTAGGTGCAGAGATGCTCTCCTGTTTCGGACACGGTAATCTCGAGCCCCGTGCCTAGTATAAATTAGTATGTGGGCGACAAGGACCTGTAGAGAGCGGAAACTGACCTTCATCGCTACCGCCGACGATGAAAAGACCATCCCACGAGAAGGCTATCCTTGTGTTAACGCTGCGTCCTTGAGATGAGCTGGCTAGTGATATCATGTTTGCATACATATACTTTGAACTGGACCCGTCATTTTCGTAATGGTTCGCACGCAATTCCACTCGTTCGTCTCCCAGAGAGCGATGATCGAATCTCTTCCCCCAGTGGCAAGATATCTGTTAAATGGGTGTGGCTCGACCGCGATACAGGACGAAGTGTGACCGCGTAGCATAAACTCTTTCTCCGGTTCATCCTTGTAGTCAAACTGATAAACGGGTTCGAGTTCTGGGAAGGAAAGGATTCTACTCTTGCCCTCACCAGTGGTAGTGAATAGTCTTTTACCACTCCAGCAAAAAGCGATGTTGTTGGTCACGGCGGATTGCTGGTGTGAGGAGACAGGAGTAGACTCCGTAGGAGAAAGCACAAAAAGCTTGTTCTCCTGCACCTCTGGTAAGCCTGGGGTCGCAGAGAAATAGGACAACGGGTTCAGATCAGGTACCTTATTACCAACGACGACATATTCGCCCTGGGGCTCCCATGCCAAGGTGAAGGTCTCGCCCAACCCCCTCACTTCATTGAGGACGACCTTATTTTTGACATCCCAGAATCTCACGATACCGTCGCTGCTCACACTACATAGCTCTAGTTCCTTAGTAGGATTGAAGGCAACCTTTTCGATGGGCGCAGCGTGACCTCTAAGCTCCGTCGTCTGGCGCACATTCGGTTTATCCACGTTCCCTCGAGCCCAGGTCAGCAGAACATACGTAAGCCGTCATCATATTCAGCACCTAAGGTACCTATATGATGAGACTTGGAGACTCACAAACACGTAGTGTCTTGTCAGCACAACCAGTCGCTAGATAAGTGCCTAGCGGGTTCCAAGCAATGGAGCGGATGCTGCGAGCAGTTAGTCGGCCAGTCAGCTACTTGGCGAGGAAGTGAGAACGGGTTGACGTATGTCCGTCACGTCACGTACTTATTTGAAGACTTGCTCGCGTTCGGATCATGATATATAGTCGGCTGAAGGGTCGGAAGCAGAGTCTTGAATTTCTCGGGGGCGACTGAGATCTTCGTCGCCAAACGACCCGGCGCCATAGTTATCTTATAACCAATCAGTCGACTCGTATAGGGAGCGCTGGCGGATAAGAAATCGGCCAAGAAAGATTCTTGGCCCACGGGATCTCGGTTTTCAGTCAAGACCAGGCGTATATATATGGTCCTGAGTAGACCACTATAAGAAGTGGTATGGTAGGTTGGTATGTGAATACCTCAATTCACAGGTAACGATTATTTACGTGTCTAGTGTGCCTGGGTACGTGTTGGGGTCAGAATTGAGCATGACGCCAGGATCATGGACAGCTACCTTTTACAGTAGGGGTAGGTACCTAACCTGGGTCCATGCAGCTACCGAGGTAGCTTAATTGCCTATACGGGTAAGTAACATACATAATGCTTCCCTACTATCAGCTATATAATCGCTAAACCGAGTTGAAATAGGTCACTGTACGCAGAACCTTAGGCGGATACTCATAGCCAGGCTAAGCCACTGAGGTACCACCTACGTAGCCTTGCCCACTATTGACGAGATTAAGCCCCTAATACAGTCTATACCTTAGGCGCTGTGCTTTTACGATCGCAACATCTCAATCGCATCTTCCAATCCTCTCCCACTCCTCAATACCTGCCACCTTACCCAATAAGCTTACAATGAGCTACCAGCGCACGACTTGCTACAACAAGCCCTTGTATATCAACTCTGCCCTTCTATAAGCCGGAGCTTGCTGGACAACTGACCTCGAATGCAGGCTCCCAGCAGGGGCCTAAAGGGTAGTCATGTACTGGCCCATTGGGACACCCAAGATATACACAAACACCACAACCCATACCCAGAGAAGCACTAATGACGGTCTTTTGGTTTCTAATGATGGCCTGTATGATGCCGCCGTCGCCGACTCTGCTCCGCTGTCGAGCGTAGAACCCTCTGCAACCAAAGAATCCAGTCCTGGTCCTAGCGAACCGGAAGCGGATGCCCGCGATGTTGCTCCTCCCGCTCCCGGGCTACGCACGCCTGCTGCGTCCAGTATCAACTCCGCTGAGCCCGATACCTCCAACGATGGCGATGCAGCAGTCTCCTTCGGTGGATCCGATAGTTCTATCATCCCAACCGATGAGAAAATAATTGCTTTAAGGGTTTCTCGAACTGGTCACCTATTCGCCGTCATTACTGCATCCACTTTGACCATTTGGCAAACCAAGGTCCGTATCACCATTGCCTTGCTTGCTCCGCTATACCTGGTGCCATTTTGACTGACTGGAGCGTTTTTGCGTAGCCCACTGTTGTCCTTGCCATCGTTGTCCGATCTGAGGCTTCCAAAAAGTCCTACGGCCTCAACACCGACCTTCTCATAAGACCCGACTCAGCTTTTTTCATATTACAAACAAGCTTGGGTTTCCTAATTATATATTCGTTGGCTACGGCTACAGACTCGGAATCTCGAGTGTACAGGCCACATTTTGTCGACCATACAAACATACAGAGGCGACGGCAGAGCTACTTTGGCGGCCCCGGTAACAGCGCTCCCGATGAGATATTGTTGGGGCCCGGCGAGGGTGCTAGTGTTCGGGACCTCAGCGTACGATTTCGCAGAGTGATCAAAGTCGATGCCGGTATTGAGCGCGCCTTAGCGCTCGATGATGAGTTAATCATAGCCACCAAAAAACCTGCCGCCGTTCAGTGCATTGGATGGACAACCGACAGCACTAATAGCCATATGAGCACCGAACTTCTCAGTCGCATGGGATGGCTCGACAAAAGGACTTCGATACAGGAAATGACACATGACCGGCCCATGAATCTCTCAACTTGGGTTACGAGCGACGGTAAGGCCCACGCTGTCCAGCGCATACTATCCGCTCAGCCTACTTCCGAGGCGGATCCCAAGAAGTTGTTCAAAGGGTACTGCTTTCATACTCCTTCGACTCCAGATCAGTATGCTATTCGAGCCGTTGTAAACGCTCGGTTCTCACTCATAGCCGTAGCCTGTGTCGATGGGAGCATTCATGTGTATTCTGCCCGAGATTACGCTGGAAATATTCCCCCTTCACACGTCCACAGGGCAACAGTATCTTCAAGTCGCTCAGGCCGCTTAACTACCCTTAGCTATTCTCCTGATGGATACTGTTTATTTGCTGGCTATGAAAACGGCTGGGCGTCATGGAGCGTCTTTGGAAAATCCGCCTCCCACAGTTTTAATGCAGAATATGCCCTCGCTACCATAAATCGAGAAGACTGGTTAACCGGCATTATAGATGCTTGTTGGGTTGGCGGTGCTTGCGAGCTGCTTCTTGCCAGCCGCTATAGCCAAGCAATTTGGTCTCTAGAGATGGCTCGAAGCGCCGTAACCGGCTGCTACAGCCCTCCGAACCTCTTTCGAACGGTACTCCAAAGCTCGTCCAGTATTATGATCTACAGAGGCTATGATCTCCCAGACCTAACAAGCATCTCTGCAGATCCTTTCCTGTGGCACACCGCGAGGATACCGTCCAACTATCTGCTCAACCAGTGGCCAATCAGGTGCACTGTTGTTTCGTCGGACGGTAGATATGTCGCTGTAGCCGGAAAGCGTGGCCTTGCACACTATAGTGTCAATAGCGGCCGATGGAAGACCTTCAATAATGGTGCCATGGAGAACGAATTTCAAGTCCGGGGTGGGATGTGCTGGTACCAGCATATCCTCGTGGCTGCTATCGAGGCGAATAGATCGTACGAACTTCGTCTTTACTCCCGAGAAGCTGCTTTGGACAATTCAAGCGTCATGTTCACACAGCAGATACCTGCACCGATCGTCTTGATCACACCTTCTGGAGATGACTCTCTCCTAGTATACACATATGAAAACGTGCTTTATCACTTTGTCTTTGCGCCCGTATCTGGCGTCATTCAACCTATCCAAGTTGGGCAAATTGCCTTCAATGGTATCGTACGATCTCCCGCTCGCGTGAGAGGTCTCAGTTGGATCTTGCCCGAGAAGCAGATGACGGATGGAGACCCTTCTCAGGACGTTGCTTACGCATCAGTGCTCTTTCTGGTTGATGGGAAACTTGTTCTTCTCCAGCCGTCTGTCAATCAGGGGGGCCAACTCAAATACGATATGCGCATTATATCTCATAACGTAGAGTTTTACACAAGTATGAGGGATCAGTCTTCAACCTACATGCTTCACGAAAATAGCGATACTTTTGCATGGGACGCTGACCAGAGCAGCTTGCGGGATTCTTTATGGACTTTTGAGGGTAATGCGTTGAAGGTATGGTCCAATATTCACGACGTTTTATACGCGGCCTCGAACGACTCTAACAAGGAGTTGCCTCCAACCGTTTCAATTCCGCTTGACTTCTGCCCCCTTTCGATTTTGCTGAGGAAGGGGATAGTACTGGGAGTTGAGCCAGATCTTGTCCAACGCAGGGACATAAATTACTCTTTTTTTCGATTCTCTATTCGAGTGGGTACTTTGATATAACGCACACAAGTCCCTTAGGCTAACTATTTTCGTAGACTCACCTGTTTCTGCCTGATATTTTGCATTTTTATCTCAAGGCTAATGATGCAACCGCGGCGCTCACGCTGGCTCAGCAATATCAAGATCTTGAATATTTTGCTCATGGTTTAGAAATACTTTTACACCATGTCTTAGACGAAGAAGTGGACCTAGCGCCGGCCCCAGAAGCAGCGGTCCTCCCAAGAGTCCTCACTTTGCTGTCGTCATTTAAGCAGTACCTTGATATTGTCGTTCAATGCACAAGGAAGACCGAAGTCAGGTCATGGCGAACCCTTTTTGCATACTTGCCTCCCCCTCAGGAATTGTTTGAAGAATCGCTGCAAAGGGGCTCGTTAAAGACCGCAGGAGGCTACTTATTGATATTACATACGTTTGAAGAATTGGATGCTGCGTCAGAGCAGTCGATTCGGCTACTGTCCCGGGCTATTAGAGAAGAAGACTGGGAGCTTTGCAAGGAGCTAGCTCGATTCCTGGCGGCGATGGACGAGAGCGGAGAAACGCTCAGGGAGGCGATGAGACTGGTCAACCTTCAGGTGAAGAAGGAGTCGGACGGCCCGGAAACGATGACCAAATTGGAGGTGCCTTCGTTTCGGAGTAACGGCCATTCAAGGCTACGACGGCAGAACTCGGCGGGTTCGGCTAGTGACAGCAGCAGCTTCGGCACGTCGAGCGTGGTGTGAATGAAATGCGCAGGCGCCATACGGCAGCGAGAGCCGGCGTAGGATATCCATGATGGGGCGGGTATATAGGTATTACTTGTTAGGATAAAGGCACGGTAAAAGTATTTTACGCATCATGATACCAGTACATATATAAGACGTACTCGGCACTGGGATCTCTGCGAATTCCTAGCAGCTTACAGCGATAATTACGTACATAGCTGGCCTCGTTCTTGAATGAAAAGAACTGTATTATGACTTTTTGCTTCATCCCTTGTTGCGAGGTTTTACTTTTATTGGTTTCTTGATTAGAGGTGTAGGGTCATCATCGTTCATTTCTTGATTATTTAGCCCGGTTCCTATTATAAGCAACCTCTCTCCACCTAGCTATTTATGATTCTTGTGCTATATGCCTCCTGGTAGAAAGCTAGGACAGCTATTTATACTGGCCCCTCTTTGATCCGCCTACTCCTCCTGGGTCTTCCACGCCCTCCGCGTCTTCTCCTACGTTCGTTAGTTAAAACATGTAGATTCTTTTGCTCGTGACCTGTCAGTGTTATCGTTATATACCCGCTTTGGCTTGACTGATGGGCCAAACCGTGCCTAGTATGTATGAAGTAAGTCGGATAGGACAACAGAAGCAATGACAACGATGGTATAAGTAATAGCCGCTCCGTGAACAGCCGGGTACCTAATCACTAGGTTGAGGCTGACCAGCGATACAAGGAGCGACTCATCCCATGCTCTTGGTGTATCGATACCATGACAAGCTGGCACCCCGATAAGAACGACGAGCGCCTCCGGTGGTTTTAAAGTCTCGGATATGTGACTTTTTTAACTTGTCTCCTCCGGATAACCCGTCGTATGAAATGCCTTGTACGGTGTATTTGCCTTTCAAATGTAGGGAGCCAGTAGTGATGAGTTGAAATCCAGTATACAGACGTACGTGAGTCTTCAATGCGATAGGGGCGCTCGTTGTTCTTATCGAGGCCCCGGCTTACCGTGGCGTTAATGCGCCAAAGGTGTGGGATGGGCTGGTCCCTGATATCATCGGCTAGCGTCAACCGAGATTCCTTGCCACGAGCTGCCTTAAAACAGTTCTGATTCCATTGTCGCCTATAAGTGATGGGGATACGTATGGTGTAGTAGGAGCATAAGAATGCTCCTTGTACGGACATCGGATGCCGCGGTCGCACTGACGTAATGCTGGTCCGAACCATACCTGATAACCTGTTGGCGGGGTAATTATGGCGGGGTTGAACTTTGTGTCCGCCCGGCCATACACGGGCGTGCACAGTCCATGCACACTGTACCCAGCCAGGCCGGCAACTCTGATCGGCCCACCTTTCAGATCTTTACCACTGCGCCTCAAGTTCTGGCATGGCCGATCAATTATTGGCCAGGCTCTGACACGGGCAGTCGCCAAGTCCCACCATTGGCCGAGCAGGACTGGTGGCCTGTCAAAGTTGGAAACGCCTTGAGAGACAAAGGCCTGGACACACGCTAGAGCAGTTGGTCGGGATGAAAGATAACTGCTGGGAGTCTATAGCCAATCAGTGGCCATACAGTGCCGCAGCTCTGCTCCCATGTGAATGTACCCGTAGACACGCCTCGAACGTGTGGGAAGCTGCCGTATTTAGAGCGCAAGTGAGGTACACCGTATCAAAGGCGGCGCAGCCGGCACGGTACTGCGACTAATGCGTTATCTTGGCATGTCCGGACTTTCTCGTCGCCAGCCTCCGTACAGGCATGGATACGTCCTTGATAAAGCTGCCTCTTCTCGTGCTCCATCGGACGAGTTCGGCGCAGTTCGTCCTTTTCCTTGTAATAACTGTCGCTTTAGACGTCCCCGCTCTCTTCTGACTGTGCCTCGTAGCCCCCAGGGCTTTCATCGTCCACGCTTCGCTTCACTAGAAAAGTCGGGTATCCGAGTGGCTGCCTGGCGGCTAGCTCGACGCAGCACGCACTCCCAGCTGAGGTATCGAATCATACCGGTACCTGAATTATCCCCTCGGCCGTCCGAAAGAAGAATACCTAACGCTGAGGGGCCTATCTCCATGACAGCGGTTCTGTCTGTCGACCTTAGTGTAAAACCCGGTTGCTCTGCATAGCTGTGCAGCATTGGTTCTCTTGGCTCCCGATCCGGACCAGGGCGAGGGGCACGTGACGGGGCGCTGACTAAGCGTAAGTAAAAGCGGCAGTGGCGCTAACTGGGGAAGGGACTTGGCGAAACAGGAACGATGGACAGATTGGAAGCTGCTGGTCCTGCTGGTCCTGCTGCTCCCGCCGCTCCTGCTGCTGTTGCTGCTGTTGCCGCTGTTGTTCCCGCTCCTGCCGCATTACCTCGCTCGGGCGAGCTCGAACACCGGTACGACCCTGACTCTCTGCCGTGTACGTCGCGAGCGCCATCACTGAACATCTCCGCGTTAGGCACCAGAGGCACTTGTCCCCGGCCATGATGATGGAAGAGTTTGCCTCCGAGTCTGACAGCGATTACACCAGCTACTGGCGGGATTGGGTAAGTGCTGTTTTCTTTTCTTTTCATCCATTCCATTCTATTCCACTCTCCGCTTTGTTTTGTTTTATTTCACTTCTCCTTCGCTCGCGCCTTGCTGCTTTGCTTTTCTATCGAAGCCTGTCTATCTAGTACGATCACGCGTGCTGCACGCCAGCAAGTGCCCTTCAATTCTTCCTCTTGCCCACGCCCGAGGAAATAGGGAACCACTTTCACGGCACTCGTAGGCTGCAAACCGGCGTTGTTGCTCTCTCGGAAGCGCCCTTTCTTTTTGTGCCTGCGCTGCGAAATGCGACAGGTGCTCCCTCTCTCTTACACTACCACCTATTACCATCCCCACCAACTTTCGCCCTATCAACTCTGATACCTCGACCCTCACACTCATATTTTTTCTGCAATACTTCATATCGACGGCGCGACGTCTACGAGGTTTCTGTTGGGGTTACTTGCGATTCTAAAGAGACCACAACGGTCAACCATCTACGACGTCTAACCGCAAATGCCGGCCGCTAAAGAGCCACCCGCGAAGAGGCGCCGAATAGATGGGCCAAAATCCGGCGGGTTCACAGTTGCCCGGGCATGACTTGCTTCCGTCAGATAAGTTCGTTCTTGTGCTGACCTTTTTTTCTAGTTCATCTCCTCGCGCGGCAATGAGTACTTCTGCGAGATCGACGAGGACTATCTGACCGATCGTTTCAACCTGACCGGCCTGAATACCGAAGTCCAGTACTATCAACATGCCCTCGACCTGATAACCGATGTCTTCGATCTCGATTGCGACGATGACATGAGAGAGACCATCGAGAAGTCGGCCCGTCATCTATACGGCCTTATACACGCTCGCTATATCGTCACGATCAGGGGGCTCGCAAAAATGGTAAATATATAACGATAATACTACCCGTCGTTTACTTCGACTGCTAACCTCCATCCCTTAAAGCTTGATAAATTCAAAAAGGCAGATTTTGGCAAATGCCCTAGGGTCTTCTGCCATTCCCACCCACTGCTGCCAATGGGCCAAACCGACGCTCCGAACCAGAAACCCGTCAAGCTCTATTGCGTACGCTGCGAGGATGTGTACAATCCCAAATCATCCCGCCATGCCGCCATCGACGGCGCCTACTTCGGCACCTCGTTCCACAACATCATGTTCCAGGTCTACCCAACCCTAGTGCCGCCCAAGAGCGCCGAACGCTACATTCCTCGTGTCTACGGCTTCAAGGTTCACGCTGCAGCCACGCTCGTTCGCTGGCAAAACAGCCAGCGCGCGGATATGCTCAGGCGGCTACGGAAGCTGGAGGTCGAGAGCGGATTCAAGGAGGACCTTGGCGAGGAGGACCTCGATGAGGAGGGAGACGAGGACGATGACCTCGGCGAGGATGGCCAGGGTGATGCTATGCATGTTGTTGGCTAAACAGCAGAAACGACCAAAAAGAAAGGGGCTGCTTCTCGCCTCTACAGAGAAAGCCCCCCATCAGCTGTTAGGCGTTCTAGCAGATGCATCACTCGTAGAGCCTGGCGGAACAATTAATTCATGACGAAATTGCAAGTCTTTGAAGGACGTCACGCCGTACACACCCCAATATACGTCCTGCCCACACTTTGTGTATATCAGAATCTGCTTTCTTCGGCGCACCAGTACCGGCGTTTCTGAAAAGGCATATCTCGATAGGTGGTTGTCAATGGCGTTGGGCGGCGATTCCCTGTCGTGTTCTTTTCCGGGCTGTTTATCATACGTTACGACTCTACTATGGCCTTCTGCCATAGCATAGGGTGATGAATTTACATAGCTGTTGCTTCCAGCTTCGTCTGATTTTTTCCTTTGCTCTTCGGTTTCGTAGTGAGTGCTTGAACGGTTAATGCTATTCTCCTTGATGTCTATCAGGTAGGTGAGATCCAGTTACCGAACCAGGAGGACTTATAACGTCGTAAACCCCTTCTCTGGCCGGTGATGCTTGCGAGCTTATCCCCTTTGCTTGTATGAAAGTGCTAGTCGGGAAACCATGGCTTTACCATTGCACATATGATTCTGTACGGATCCATAACTGAAATGAATCCTGAATCCTGAGATTTTATTTGTTTCTGCTCGCTTAACTACAGGCCGTCTGGCAAGATATGATTTGGTATAGCTATATATGATTATACTTTGGGTTTCTTTTTCTTTCTCTCTCTCTCTCTCTCTCGCGCGCGCGCTCTCTCTCTCTCTGTGGGGGGTTTCCGGGTTTTGAAAGCCTGCTTGTTTGGGTACTGTTGGCCCTTTGGGGGCGGCTCTCCCGTGCTTTAAAAATAGCTTCTGTTGGGCGCCGCGTTGCTTCTTGTATGCGCGCTGTGACCTTTTCGGTGTTTATGACTCTTATCATCGTTTGGTCTCGGATTTCTTTGGGATTACTGACTGCTTCTCCAGTTATATAGTGGAGGGGGGCATGTTTATTTCTTTCAGGGGCTCTAGTACTGAACTGAGCTGGGATGACTTGATTTATAGCGTAGTCGGGAGCTAGGTGATCTGTCATATGTAGTGGTGCTCTTCGCCTATGTGTGTCTCGCGTGCGCGGATGTTTTCCGTTGCGCGTATGGCTTCTGCTATGAAATGATCGCTGCTGTGATCCATCGTGCGGAAATCGTGGGACTGGTTCCTGTCTTCTGGTGTTAGATGGGCGTTGTCGTGATCCATGCTGCGGAGACCTTGAGACTGGTTATTGTTTTCTGCGGTGAAATGGGCGCCGCCGTGGGAGATGTTGCGAGAATCCTGAGTTTGATTATTGTATTCTGCGAGTAGATGGATATTGCTGTGATCGGTAGTGCCAAGGCCCTGGGCTTGGTTATTGTCTCCCACGGTGACGCGGCTGCTCCCGTGGTCGGCACCGCGGGGACCCTGAGCGTGGCTCTTGTCTGCGCCGTCGTGTTTGACACTACGAGGTCTCCCAACCTTCTTATGAGTGGACTTTGGCTTCTTATGGTCGGCCTCCCGAAGCATGCGGCGGACCGTCGAGGCTGAGATTTCGGTTCCGCGGCTGCGGAGCTCGCCGGCGAGGGAGGCGCAGGTTCTTTCGCGGCCGTTGTTGTTATCTTTATCTTCCTCGAGCTTGGCGATGATGAATTGCTTCGTCTCCTCCGTCAGCTTTGTCGGGCGGCCTGATCTCGGCGCCTCTTCTAGCCATGCGTCGTCGAAGATGATGGGGAAGCGCGTGGGGTCGAAGCCTCGCTCGCGGACCTTGACGTATAGCCGGTTGATGTACGCCTTTGATACCCCTGTTATCTGGCTGATCTCGGAAGCTGATCTCTCGCCGCCGAGAGGCGACTTGTAGAATACGATCAGGGCTTTGACCGCAATGCCGATTCGGGCCATGGTGGGCGGATAGATAGGTACTTGCTAATGGGTTGGCTGGAGGGAGGGAGGGAAATAGCCTCGGTTTCGCTACGTCAGGGTAACTTGAGTGTTATAAAAGTCAGTAGCCGCCGAGAGCTGCTACGGTGGGTCTACAGTGGAGTTCAGCGGTTCTTGGCAGCTACTGACTTTCAAAAGCGGCTATCCGGACGGGGCATAGTGCTTGGCCGTCGCGGTCGAGAAGGCACTCGACTTAGCGTGCACCGAGTAAGAGCGGCCGACCAACCTCATTACCTACATTGTGTACGCATTCGATTAACGGCACTGCAAATCGAACACCTACTACCTGAATAAAGGTGTTAATTGTCTTATTGAATACAGCTGTGTTCAGGTAGGACCTGCCGGGCCTGTTAATTCGCGTGCTGCAACGGGGAAGGCAGAAACGTCACCCTTGGCAGGCATTGAAGAACTCATATCTCCCGAGTCGACACGGAACAAGTAGAACACGCTTTCCTAAGTACTTCCTTGCGAGGCCGCAGCTTCGTTTCTGTGCTTGGCTCTACTTACCGGTAGCTACCATGGCAGGAATCTTGTTATCGAGTCACTTGGACTATCTGCGCTTCACGGTTGGCCCTTACAGTAGGTGTAAATAAAAGTTTGCCTTAGCATCCACCGCACGGTAAGGTTCGCGTCGTAATCAGACTCTCTTTTACTTTTCCTTCCGGCTCACCGAGTATAAAATCCCCATGTGAGCACATTCGATAGGTCTCGGATCAAAGAAGCAGAACAAAGCACGTTAAAAAAAATTATCGTCAAACTGTTCTTGCGATTTCCACGACACGGGCCTCACCATCGACATGGCATCCGAAGCACCGTACAAACCGGATGAAAAAGAAACTACCGGGTACTATTATGGCTTTTCCGGTAGGCCTAGACTGGTAGCCAGGACAAGCACAAACCGGTGGTGTGAATCACAACACATTGAAGGTTGGGACACAATTCGTCAGATACCCAAACGCTACGCGGCAATAACTGAAGACGAACTAATTTCTGCGTGGACGCGGGACGTTTCCCAAGCAATCATCGAAGCACTAAAGCCATGCCGCTGGAACTACTTCTTCCCGATTCAAACTGGCCTCAAACATGTGCAACAACCCGTCAATGATACTCAGCCACCCGAGGATACCTTTAAGACGGTTCTCTTGGTTGCAGTAGAGCCAGGCAGCCTGGCGTGGGACGCGGGCCTTGGCATTGCCCAGGAATGCTTAAGGGTCCTCGAAAGATTTCACATTCTAGGTGTACAGGTAGAGATCCTCGAGGGCAGATATCAACATCAGGCCGCTTCCAGACAGCTCGAAGCAAACATTCTACCAGGCTACAAGAGTATCAACAAAAAGGTAAACGAACGGCTTCTGCCGATGTTATCATCACTCGGGTATCCCATCACATACCTTAACAACCCTACGGAGATGGGTACGGTCGGTTTGCATCTAAGGCTGGGCAACAAAAAGACACTCTACGCCCTCACGTGCCGCCACGTGGTGCACAGTGACAGGACAAAGACGGAGTCATACAGTATCTCAGAAGGGCAGCACCGCCAGCACCATATTCAAGGAAGCGACCAGTCGGTTTCTAATTGCTTAGGTGAAATCGAGTTCATCCAGCGGGAGATGAAAGAGCTACGAGAAGACTACCAGGACCGCAAGGACCGATGGGAGCAACAGTATATGCATGATGAAGCTTTCAAGCATAGACGCCCTTTAGAGGAGGACGATAAGACACTAGAAGAGCTTCAAAACACAATCGCCTACAACGAAAAGATCACCGACTGCCTCGAAGAGATCAGGGAGAAGGAGAAAAGAATAATCGGGCACCTAGCGTATCATCCCATCCTGGAGGTTTCTTCCAAGCGACCAGAGTATCTGAAGGACTGGGCGCTGATAGAGTTGGATCCCGCCAAATTTCTCGGCGCCCCTGAGAATAAAGTGTACATTGCAGATGGTGACATGTACCTATCTGACGACGACGGCTTTCGGACTCTGAGACAGCGGGATCCCGGAGTCAGCCGGTCGACTAAAACGGTCGCTAAACGAGGAATGCAGACCGGTCTTACCCGCGGGACAATCAGCGGCATTGAAGCTATTGTCCGACACCCTGCTCTTGGCGCTACTGATTATACACGGGAATTAGTAATTGTCCCGGATAGAAAGCATGATAAATTCTCAGGGAAGGGAGATTCGGGTGCCTGCGTTTTTGACATTAACGGCTATGTTGTGGGATTAGTTGTCGGTAGCACCGACGGCGAGCTTGAGACGTGGCAGGAGGGGAGTCCTGGCGTTAAAGAACGGCGCCATGAAACCGACGTCACCTTTGCTGCTCCGATTGAATCGGTTTTCGCGGACATTCGGGACTTTACCGGCGAAGAACCGCAGCTTGCTTAAGTTAGGAAGGACGGCTGGGTTGTTTGTTATCATTATTAGTAGTTACGGGGAGTACGAAGTACGGAATGCAGGCAATACCTTTGCTGCTCTGATTGAATTGGTTTTCACTGACATTCGGGATTTTACCGGCGAAGAATCGCAGCTTGCTTGAGTTAGGAAGGACGGCCGGGATGTTTTTTATCATTATTAGTACTTACAACTTACGGGGAGCACGAAGTACGGAATGCAGGCAGTAATAATATGAATATAGTATAGTATCATTATCCACGTTGGTACTTGAGGTAGCCGTGATAATCTCGACAATCAGATCGGCCCGGCCTTTTGGGCCGTTGCAGTGCTGGAAGTTAAGGAGTAATTGATACGGAATGAGACTCTAAGCTAGGGTCACGATACGTAACATTGCCATCCAACGCAATGGTCGACATTTCCAAGCGATTTTGTATATAAGTTACAGTATCGCATTGGGATGATGCGGCTTCCCTGGTCGGTTGGTTTCGGTATGTTCACAGCTTACACTCGGGTATGTGAGACCTTTGCGATGAGGGAGCGATATCACTTCGGGTTTTTGGTGTGATGGGACGGGGAGGATGATCGGTTGATCTACGTCCGTACATAGTTCTCCCGCATCGTCTCCTAGTGTACGGGTCATGTCGGGAACCGTCGCCGAAGCCCTATCGGAATGTCTGCAACTCGGTGTGGAGCTGACTGCCGAGCGCTGTGGGTATAGGACCTGACAATAAGTATCGATGATCTGGGCCGCGACTAATATAGCTTGGTAGATAGCTATCCGTTGTATAGCGGGAGATCAATCGTAGATTGACTTTATGTTTTGTGATGGGTCTCTTGGTATTATAGACTCGTCCTTTACTTCATCGTACGGCGACGGGAGAATATGTGTTGCTTACCTTCGTCTCATGAGTCCTGAGTACTACTCGGGAAGCGGATTCTCGCATCGGTCACCTACCTAGTAGGTTGTCCAATTCCATGGATTAGTAGTGCCCTACATCTTGCGAGACGTCACACACGTTCTCTCTGGCTCTGCTTGGTTTAATTGTCTATATTCCCATCATTTGCCCCCGCCCCGACATGAATTGAAAACCGACAGATGTATGATACAAATAGGCCGGGGGAGCATTCAATGCTCACCGTGCCTCCTCAACCAATTGACTGACGACACGACAGATGGGTCGTGTGGTGACGAACTCTCACCCACGCATTTTCATACCAACATGACAACCTTCGTTACATTCATTAAGAGAAACGTACGACACCTGGAAACTGTACTCGAACGCTAAATAGCCGACGAGGGATACTCGCTGCTCTGTGGGTCGGGCACCATTGTCCTCGAAGTGTTGTTGCGGTCATGATGTATGTGAACATCCCCTGACTCGACGCCGGGTGACACCCCTCGCCGCCGCATACCCTCGAGTTCGATGTCCCGGCCAGACATGCGCCGGCGCATGGCCTCCTCCTCATTGTCGCTCCGGGCCCAGTGGCGTTTGTCGGAAGCGTAGCTCCAAGATCCTAGACCTGCCCAGAACGCCTTATCCCGGCTGCGTGGACCCCAAGCCCACCCACCGCCAGCACGGATGGTCATGTGATAGTACCGGAAGGAGAAATACGCAGTAATGGTCCCGATGATGAAGCCGAAGAGAATATCGAAGCCGTGGTGTCGGAAGTCGAACCACCGTGAGCTGGCAACGAATACTGCTAAGAAGAAAGGTAAGATGGCAAGGAGTAGCAGATAAACCGGGGGTGCTGCCGCCTGGCGGCGTATGGCGGCGACGGCCGAATTGTGGGCACCGACCTGCTTTACAGACATCGGGTCGAGCGGCGAAGTTGTATCATCATCAGCAGCGGAGATAGAACGCGAGCGCATGCCTTCGTATGCCATGTTGCTCGAGAGCATAGTGGCGGGTTCATTGCGATTGAGCCGAGAAGGAAAGGCCGTGACGGCACTTGTGTCGCGCGCGATGGTCTCTTGGGGTACGAAGGGGAAGGTGATGGCAAACTTGCTCGCCAGGAAGAAAGACAGGTAGATCAAGCCCGCGGCGGAGGAGCTCGAGTGGCCTGAGGGATAGCTGCGGAAGCCGTCGTCGAGGAAGGCCTTGTCGGGGTTCGTGCAGATGTCGGCGCTGACCAGCTGGCCGCTATACGCAGCTCCCGCGGCATCACTCAGGACGGCATTCGAGAAGCCCACGACGTATTTCATCGTGTTGTTAACATCAGGCATACATCGCCACAGCAAATCCGGCCGCGGCTTGCCAAACAGATTCTTCATCCCATTGGTTATGATCCATGCGGCTATCAACGACAGTGCCAGACCCAACCAGCCAACGTGCAGTTCCCAGAGCTTTCTCTTCCAGATCAATGAGGCGGGAGTGCCCTTTGGCACGGTGCGGCCCGGCACGAAGACGAGTGCGACGACGAGGATGACGGCGATTGGGACAGCGGCGCTGAATGTTAAGAGGAGTCCTGTGGTGACGGTTTCATGTTGCTTGACGGGGAACCTGAAGATACAACAGAGCGTTAGTAACAAGCGGTAGTATTTATGGTTTGGATGCGCGGTTGGAACTCAATCCAAGAGAATAAGAAAGGGGCGAGAGTTCGTACGAGATATTGGTATCTAGTAAACTGAAGGGTCGCTTGTTCGGGGTCACATTGCCCAGAAAGTAGCCGATCAGGCCAACCACCACTAAGATCAGCCAGTCAAAGGCATAGGAGAGAATGACAACTACGCTGATCTTCTGGGGTTTGATCCTGGGGGGCAATATGTCGAAGTCGGGCATCCTGGCGTATGAGCGAGATGGAAAGTTAAAGACGGCGCGGGTGGGTGTGCGGCGGAATTCGCCTGGCATACTCCTGCAACGATGGTATTGAAGTAAGATATTGGAGAGCAGGACCAAGAAACACCAAGGGTAGGCGGGTTAAGTAGTCTGTCCAATACACTGTACATTGTCCAGAACGTCGAATCTAACGTCCGTACCAAGGTTGGTAAGGTAATGAAGTTGAAAGGGGGCCCGAAAACAACCTTATCCACTTGGTGGCTCGCGGCAGGCGAAGGCAAGAGGTAGAGTACAAGCGGAATACCGAGGATACGTGCTGGACGTGCACGTGCCCTGGTACCCGGTACATTGCTTACAATGGGCAATTGGCAATTGGCATTATCTGACATGCTCAAACACGCCAGTTGCGCACCAAGCTGCTTGGCCATGCCGGCCAACTCTCTCACGCACAGATGCCGTTTTTGGACCTGCTTGAAGGAGGAGTGGCTGAGCAATACGGTAGGCCAAGCACTAGGATCGACGCGCTGTAGGGACTGTGGATCCGATGCATGCCTTAGTTAGTGCACTCCTTCGTGCATTACATAACTAATGTATGTACGCTGTACAACATATGCAGTGGGTAAGGTACATGCCCTGTACCGAGGATATGACCCTGAAGGGAGGGGCAGCGGCAGCGTTTACCGATAAGCGCATACAGTCTGTACGATTATACGGTCGATGTCGACGTCGATCTTAAGTTCTCTACTATGATGTTTTCCATATCGTGGCATATCTTATATCGCAACATGCCTTTTGCACATGTCAACAGACATGTACTTCATGTACCGGTACTGGTACCGGTACACTATGGGCTGCGTTGTGAAACAACTTGCCAGCACCATGGCTGCGCCCTGCGGATACTACGTGGTGTGCAGCGCCATGGCATAGGCATCTACACTAGGCGCTGTGTGGGGCTCGATCGTGATGTTGCGGGCCGGGGCATGTGTGCGAAGTGCCGCGCGGCAGAGCAGGGAGCACCAATCACCTGCATAGTAGCGTACGGTACGATGATAATAAGTATAGCATATATACATAATGCCTCGTTTACCTATACTACGTGTGCTACCATTTGCAGTGCTGTTAACCATCAAGTTGGTAGGTACATAAGGGACCTCGTGTATACAGCGGGTATCTACCAGTACGTCCGTACGCATCGTATCTCGAGCCACCGATAGTGGGTAATTACGTCAGCACCCGCGCAGTTTGGTCGTGGGTGCGTGCGCTCGTGTGCATGCAGGCTAACGTGTTTACCGCACTGCCCGGCCACTCTAGGGCACTTGACACGTTAGCTAGCAGCGGTTGGTGGCTGGCTAAGGGTTTACGTACATAAAACCCACAGCGCTAGGCGCCTTAACTAGCTGTTTTCGGCCTCCACGTCGCTGGTGCCGGCCCGGCGACGGGGCGTCGTGGTTCTTGGCGGGCCGGAAAGCGCGTCTGGCTGCCCTAGCAACAGTGGAAACATCAATATTAGGCATGAATTCCAGCTGCATCGGACATTTTCTTCCCTCACGTCTGTCGACATGCGACCTGTTATGCCACCTTGATGCGCGACTTGCCCAATCAGTGGCTACCGAATCGTGATTGACTCATCGTCATGGCTTCTGGTTGACGGTAGGTAAATACTGAGACGCCTGCACTCCCGTCTTCTCCGCCCGGCTGCTTGCTACCTGCCTAACTGAATCTTTCCCTCTCCCCGACAACCCCGTCTGTGCGCGTTTCTTCACTTCGCTGTAAACAGAGCCGGTCTTGTCATCCATTCCCGAGTAACAACATATTATTTACAACAACAGCTCGTACTGCCTAAGAAGTAAACCTTGGAGCCTTCCAACCACCTACCATCTTTGTCGGCTCCTATTGATTCAACCCAAACTTATATTCCTAACCTAGGTATTCTACTGAACTCAGGTCCAATCCCCGACTGCAGATGCCGAAGAGTGAAGCTCACAAAAATAAAGCCAAACTCCGCTGTGCTGCACGCGCCGCTTCGCACATCAAAGCTTGACGGGGTCTTCTTCAAGGTTAAGTAACGGACAACCGCCAGCGATGCTGCATCGCGACAAGTCCAAGGAGTCGACCTCTGCGAGGAAGGTCACGCCGCCTTCGTCCACATATATGAATAATGAGCAATTTGGTTCGGCCGCCCTGATCAGATGTGGTGTTTACGAGCCAGCTTTCTAACTAATCTGCGCTTTCTACAGCTACATACCTCGCGAACCTGCGCGAGAATCGTGTCAACCGCCCCGGAGGAGCCCGGCCTCTGCCTCCTTCCACAAGAGTGCGGCCGGGGATCACGGACCAATTATCAACGACCGGACGATCGTCAATAACAAGTGATTCCATTCGATCCGAAACCCCCAGCAGCATCCCAAACCCGAGGCCGAGCTCAGACTTATTCAGACCTCGAGGCAGCCGCCCCAGTCTCGCCGGCAGTGTAACCTCGCGGTATTCCGTCAACACGACCTCGGGCAAAGACTATATCCCCGACAAGCCGGCTGCCGCTCCTTTAAAGCCGTCTGAAGTTGTTCCTAGCGCTACATACATCGAGCGTGGTCAGAGATGGATGGAGAAGGAGGAGGCATTTTCGCTGCACCAGGCCATGGATGCTATCGAGATCGGAGACGAAAAGAAAGAAGACGAGGCGCAGGACGACGAAACACGTCTCTATAATGCTGCCTTGAACGAAGCCGCCGAACTAGTATACCAGCACGAGCACGGCATTAAACCACGTGAGCCTGACGCCCCATACCGGTACAGGCCCCATATGCGGAAGAACAGCTATGCCTATGCCCGGACAGCTACTGTTGGGCGATACGGCAGTGACATTGGCGCCACGGGACTCGCTCGGAATTCGACATATTCGCCCGCCGGGAGCTCCTCCGAGAGTGACACAGACGGGCCCCCCGGCGGTGAGCGTGAGAGCATGGATCAATCCCGTTTTTCTACAGACTCCACATATTCAAAGACCTCTATCGGCACGAGTAGTGGGGGTCGTGGGGGCCACCGTGGTCGCCATCGCAGTAGCTTGAAACGTAATATCAGTGGCGAAATCGAGAAGCCATTTTATGGTGATCAGATATGGGAGGAACCCGAGAGTGCCGCATCTGAGCGAAGTTCCAAGCAATCTCAACCACTTGATTCCTCCCAGACACCCTCTTCAAAAACGAGGAACTCTCCCGGCAAAGTCCAATTTGCTCTCGATACTTCTCGAGATCTGAACGCGAGCCCTGTCTCCGCGCCCGCAAAGCCTCTTTCTCGAACGGAAATTCACAGAAATCCGCCATCACAATCACGAAACCCTAATTATACGAGAAATGATCCGCTCGACTCCCCCCGTACTTCCCAAGACATACCAAAAAAGAACGGGGTTGAAATACGCAGTGATGATATCCGGCAAGCGACGGGGATGCGACTCAAGGATCGCAGCCCCAAGCTTCCCATTCCGTCTGCGGTCAGCGATAGCCCCGGACGTCCAATCGTAAGCTTTGACAAAAACTGGAAAGCCCCGGAAGAGGCGGCTGCTGATCCAAAGCTAGACGAGTCCCGCCGTGCCCCTTTCGGGGCGAAAAAAGCGCACCCGGGGCCGCAAGGTCCGCAGCCGCCAGCCCATACTTTGGTATCTGCGCCGGATCTTCCGACTTCGGCGCCATCAGCCGAAGAGGCATTCCGCCGCCCGGCGCTCGTGCCAGATATTCAAGTAGATTCGGATGACAAGCCCCAAATTCCTGTCATCGCTATTTCAGATGAGAATGGCCCTTCAGTACCCACCATTGTCTTGCCGGATAGCGATGATAATCAGAGCACTAGTAATGTGCCCAACAACATCCCAGTCATAGTCACACCTGATGATGTAGTGTCGAGACCTTCCGCGAGGCCGCTGCCTGATCCCAAGTCGAGGTCATTACACACTCGCAACGCACCAAGTGGCGGGGGTCACTGGTCTCCTGCACCGGGTGCGAAACCTCGTGCTTCCGCAACATGCCATGAGTGTGGCTATCCAATAGAGGGCCGCGTCGTGGCTTTGAGCGGAGGCGCAGAGCGCTTCCATCCGAGCTGTTTTCGCTGCTATGCGTGCGGGACAAGTCTCGAAGCTCTCGAAATTAGTCCAGAGCCAGAGAGCTTTCGCGAAGCACGGCTCGACCGCATCCGTCGTAGAAGGGTGGGCGAATTGCTCGAAGAAACACCCGGCCAGACAATGGCCGAGGATGGCGATGAACGACTCCGATTTTACTGTCATCTCGACTGGCACGAACTGTTCGCACCCCGGTGCAAACACTGCAAGACACCTATTCTGGGCGAGCACATCGTTGCGCTTGGTGAACACTGGCATTATGGGCATTTCTTCTGTGCCGAATGCGGCGATCCGTTCGAGCGTAGCATGACGCACATAGAGAAGGATGGATACGCATGGTGCGTGGCCTGCCAGACGAAACGGACCGAGCGCCGCGCGCCCAAGTGCAAGCGCTGTAAGAAGGGCGTCGTCGGACAGTACATAAAGGCCCTGGGTACCGAGTGGCACGACGAGTGTTTCCGCTGCGCGACCTGTGGTGGCGGGTTCGATGACGGGCAGATCTTCCCCGTCGGCGAGGGGGACCAGGCGAGGGTTCTGTGTACCGGGTGTCGCGCCCGGGAGCTGAAGAACTGAGACTGGCTTGAGGCGCTGATAGACGGGCAGGAAGCGATGCGCGAGAAGACGATGGCGACAAGGGATCACTAATAGGAGAGCACAAGAAAGGCAAGGATGGCGTCAAAGGAGACTGGGCTTTGTTCGTGGTGTTTCTTTTCTCTCTCTCTCTCTCTTTTTAGGTGCTCCCGCGCTTACCTGTGTCGTCAGCATTGGGGGTTCGGTTTCTTTCCCTCCTGCTTCGGCTGTCTTGTGTACGATCTGCGGTTTTTTTTTTTTTTTTTTTTTGGCTGTACTACTACTACACTACTACTAGGTATTTAATATCAAGAATGTATGGCCGTTGGAAATTTGTTCTACTTTTCTCTTGAGGCCTGCTGCGTGGGATTTTGAGCTACGGGATTACCCTGGGTGGGATTGGGTTCTTGTGATCGCTGGAAACCGTGGAACGGGCTTCGCGTTAACGTGGAGGTTCGGCCAAAGAATCACGCTTGTGTCCCAAGCTATGGGAGATATTGTCGGCGTATGTGGTATGTATAAAGACAGATTTTTCCCCGCTGCTTTCGATTATTCATTGCGGGAGAGAGGATACCGGTGGAAGTCATTCATCATGCGTGGCATAAGGAAAACGGGCATACGCACGCCAGCTTTTTTTTATTCAGTGATGTCTGATATGAAAAGAGACGGATTAAAGCAAAACTCCCCTTGTCGTGTGATGGGGAAGTCCGAATCTGCAAAAGCAAACAAGGCCATCCAGATATGTAGAAACCTCGCCCCCCTCCTATCAACGCCTCGAGCCCACGTGTGAAGGAAAAAGGAATTTGGTGCAGATTTCAAGGCGAGATAGATGGCTGTTATCAACCGTCACCTGCGCATCCAGACCACATACATCCTATAAGTAGAGCCCCCTTCTGCCTCTTTCCCCTAGTCCTGTTGTTGTTCATCCATGCCCTCAAACGCCGGGGTCCCAACTGCATGCCTCCTCCATGTTTGTCGCGTTAAATTGTACATCTCGTTTTGTTCCACGGTCGAGATCTTTATGCCGAACCCTCTCGCCACAACATACCAATGGTGAGATATCCGGTGTCGGGCTACGCCAGGGGTTGGGCCGTCTAGGGGATTTTGTGGTCGGAGATATGAAGCCAGCTTAGTGGCAGCCGCCGACTTGCTCCTGATGAACTTCAAGCGTGTCGCCATCCGTCATCTCGAGCTAGATAGCGGTAGGAACAGAAGTCAGTAGGTGGCGTAGGCATAGAAGACGCTCAATGTACGGTTGGTGGTAGAGCGGTGTGCTTGCTGCTGAGGTCATTGAAACTCACTGAGTCGGGTGTATCTGTTTTCTGCACGCGCTGGCCCTCAAACAGAAAGCGTACCGAGTCGACATTTTTTCCTTGTCGCTCGCAGAAGGCGGTCATAAGCTTCTCAAGCTTGGTCGAGCGCTTAATCTTGAAAAACACCTCATTGTTGTTGTCGGTAACTTTAATGTTCAGGTGCTCGCTACCAGCGGGCGCCTCGCTACGCTCGCCGGCGGGGCTTCCGGACTCGTTTTCGCCAGACATTTTCCTGTTGACGCGGGCTGGATCTAGTGCCGGGAAGCAGGCGATGCTAGTGGAAGAAGCGGTGGTGGTTTTGTTTCTGTGGGAGGAGAGTAGTATCGACGTTAGAATCTGGCGATGTGCCTGAAAATGGTACCATAGGATTGGATTGAAGACGGAGGAAAAGGGCAATGCGGTGGGTTGGAAGGGGAAGGATTGGGGCGGGCCGGGCAGTTTGGCTACGGGCAGTTGGCTACGGGGCAGCCAGGGAGGTACCTACCGGAGATAGCCTACAGGTCTTGCCGTTGGGAAGGTGCCTCAGGTACGGGCTATGGCTCGAGGCAGCAGCAGGACTGAGAAGGCAATAGCTCAGCTTGAGGCTTAGGTAGGTACCTTCCTGTGCTTGTAAGGCGGGACGGCGGGTTATTATAAGATATAGGCGGTGGATATGCCAGCTAACTGTGGCCGTGATAGGCACATAGCGAAGCACAGTCCCTACGTTATGTACGTAACGCGTTTGCTGTGGTCAGACGGGTGACGCACTGCTCGGCCACCCAAGGGCGCCACTTGCCTGCGAAGCCTCCCAGACAGCTCCGAGGCGGTTGGGTGGCCGAGCAATGCGGATGGCCAACCAGAAAGTAACGACGTTGAGTTACGTGCTTATTACCAACATAACCATGCCAAAGTTCCTATCTACCACTGCTGTACCTCGACACCTCAGGCTACATTATATCTCTATGCATAAGAGCCAAGATGGCAACAAGACAACACCGAATTTGCGCTGGAAACCCCTCAAAAGGACGCCCGTCGATGGAAAACAAAACGCAACGCGGTTTTTCCCAGTAGAAGCAAGACATATACGGCAAGCAAAGATTAGGTAGAAGGATAGGCACGTACCCAAAGTAGGGAGAGTACGGACAATTATTAGCCAAAGTGTCTACGTCATGGTAACTTCAAGTCACAACATTGCAAACACACACGCAAACAAAGTACCTACAGTACATGCAACAGATACCGCCCTACGCGCCGTAACTCGCCATCTGGTGCAAGTACCCTCGTAGGTAACAACTTGGGTTTGCAGTTACGGTGCTGTGCAGCGAATTATCATCATCAATGCAACTCGACATAATTAGTCGAAGCAGTTTGCCTCAATTCATGACCCTCACACGGCATCGCCATTGACCGTCTGTGATCAGCGCAACATATGAGGCTGTCCACCTCGACTGAACAACAGGCTTCCTTTCTTACACTAAATTCGCAATCATTCACCATCGCATCATACTCTCCCTCATAGGTCATAGCTATGCCTTGTTCTTAGAGTCTCCTTGAAGTCCTCTGCAGCGTACACAACTATGGTTTGTAACTCATACACCGCACCTGATATTTCTACTTTTCTTAGACTGAATTCATTGCCGGTATTAGGGCCTCCCCGAAGACCTCGCATCGAAGCCACCATGCCATCCTCGGGCGGTGAGTAGCCCAATCTCAGTCAGAAGCTTTCACCACGGAGGTGGACTAATCCAGCATTGGGGGACTAGTGTGCGATTCAAGGTATGAACCCCGACTAATCACTGGCTAGAGGGTGAAGTCTGATACGAGTACCTAGCTTGCCTCGAGAGGAATGGTTTTAATCAGGCAAAGTGCGAGCACCTCATCGATGCGCTATATGAATGCTGCGACGCGTTCTACCGGAAAAATGGTGACGGGGCGACTACGGCAAGTTGTCCGAAACCCAGTCTCTTACGGCTCAAGTTGAAGCAACGACAAGAAGAGAAGAAATAGCTAGTCTAGAAGCAATTCATCGAGACACCCTTAGTAGAGGTCCACGAAAATGCCCATAGAACCGGGAGGGAGGATATAGAAACACCTGGATCAGCGGCAGATGTCCCACAACTACGTATTCGCATCAACCCAAATAGACAAGTCAATCAGGTAACTTTAATGCAGCGTGGAGTTATTCTAGGCGATCATTGAGCGCGCAGGAGATCCTCAAGGGACCTGGATAGGCATTGAAATGAAATTGGCCCATCCCGAGACTCTAATATGAATGCCGATGACATTGATGAGAAGAGGAAGAAGAAAAATTCCTGGGATCGCTGCAAGGCGCTGAAGTTTTGTAGCGTCGAGACGGTCGGGCCGAAACCAGCCGATACTCGCTATGTGCATGAATGAATAAGTGCACTTACATGCATGGACATGATAGAGTTACCTGGTATTAATTCGTCAATCGAATAGATACGTACACGGGATTCGAGCCAATGCAACGCGCCCAATCCATTTAAGCTTCAGCGCACTAGGGCCCCTAGACAGGAACGCAGCAGGCACCTGTCCCGACTCCAGACAGCCGCGCTCAGTGATTATTTTCATCAGAGAAAGCTTGGCGGGTCTTGAACCAGCCCCCAAACTTCAACATTCCCAAACAAACCAACGTCGCGGGTTATAGCTCATACCTCCCTTTCACAATCCGCCAACGCGAAATATCAACAGACACTTCTAGAGCGTCGCCGTCCGCAAACCCCCACCCTCCTCCCTCCTTCGAATCACTGCATCACCCGACGTAGCAATCGCTGGCGATCGGCTAAGCGCGACAGCACAATAGAAGATGCCCGCTGGCTATCATCCAGCTTGATCTAGGCATTGCGGACCAAAAATCCGGCATCGAACGGCACAATGCTGTCCCAGCGACCCCAGATCATGGTTGCAGGCTACGACAGACTGGATAACGATGATGACATGAGCCAAGGTACGTCTCGAACATCGCCTCGCAGCCCTGCTGAACTAAACGTGGTATTTCGTAGGGTCTGAGATGGCATCCTCGCCTAATTTCGTGGAAGCTGCCGATCGATTCGCCAAGACTCTCGACACCCTTTCTCTCACTCATAAATCTCCCGCCGAGCAACGAGCTGACATCTTCAAACTCGTCGAGACATACCACCAATATGCTGCAAACAATGTCCAGGCGATGCGCCGAGTGCAAAGGTCGCCGTCAGGGACCAACTTTCGGCGCCTAGATGACTCTTCGAGTCAAGATTCTATGGACTTGGACGATGCCGACAACCGGCCGTCAGTTCCTGATTTCACAGACGAACTAGAACGCTGGGAACAGGAAGCTCAAATCTGGGATATGCTTCGCCGTCTTCTACCTCTACGCTATACAAACCGAAATACCCTCAGGCCGATGCGGCGCGAGATTTCCAGGTACCAGTCGAGTGCAGAGCTTTGGGATGAGTTCCTCCAGTCGGATGTTACGGCCCAAGAGCGTAAGGCGATCCTCGAGTGTCTGCAGACAAGCGCCCACGCGACTCGGACAGATATCGACGAACTCGTGCGCGACTACCAGAAGCAAGCTGAACGCGGTGATATCATAGCCTACGGCTGGCTCCACACGCGTTCCGCTCTTAAGGTGCAGAAAAACGTAAATAGCTGGACTGGGCCTCTAGATCCCACCAGCGCAGACGCCGGTCAGCTGGTCGTTACTCATGGCACAAACCCTCTTGTCACTCAATTAGATCCTGATGTGACTACTAGACAAGAGCGTAAGCTCGAACCGCAAGATGAATATTTTGAGCGTGCCATTTGGCTCGGATGTTTCGAGCTCCTTCGTCGGGGCCGGAGCCTAACTGAGATTCGAGATTGGTGTGTCGAACGAACCGAGGTGTGGCGGGCTGTGAGCATGTCCGGCATGCCATTATCTAAGAACAGCGAGGCACAAGAGTATTCCACCGACCCTCTGTCCACCTTACTGTGGCGTCGAACATGTTTTGCCCTCGCTCGTCAAGGTGGTACTGACGATTACGAACGCGCCGTGTATGGCATTCTTTCGGGCGATATAATAAGTGTGGAAAAGGTATGTAAAAGCTGGGACGATTTCGTATTTGCTCATTACAATGCTATGTTGAGAGCTCAATTCGATGGGTTTCTCATGAAGCGAACTTCGCCAGACTCAACCGCTACCATCCACCAAACCTTCGCCTCGTTCAACGCTCTTCAATTCCATGGAGACGCTTCATCAGCTAGTGAGCGGCTTGTCGGCTCCCTGGAAACCAACCCCAAAACTTCTGCCGAGGCTAAAAAGCCGTTGAAAACGTTACAAGCAGCCATTATTTCCAACAACTTGACACAATATATGCACGATCTTGGCATAGCTTTAGGAAAGCGTGCAAATCAACAGGCCTCCTCCCATCTCATCCCAGAAATCGATGACGCCGCTATCAACGTCAACGATCCAAGATTCTTCATGATGGACGATCATGAAGGTCTACGCATCGCGACCCACGTTTACCTATTGATCTCTCATCTCGACCGCCTCCAAGGCGACGACGATATCGAGTTCGGTCCTCGCCGAGCTCAAGACAATATCGTGGCGACTTATGTCAGTATTTTGCGACTAGCAAACTTAACGGATCTGATGCCCCTATATTGTTCGAAGCTCCAAGAAGAACAAGCCTTTTTCATCCTCAGCCGAAATATCACTCGGGTAGAATCGCCAGCTGATAGGAGCACATTGCTCAAAATTATGGCGAAATTAGGAATGAACACGGCAAAATTCGTTGTTTTTCAGCCAAAATCCATCTTCCAGCAAAACCCTCCGCCTACGCAAAACGTACTGGCGTTCAACACTTTTACGGTGTTCGCTAGTCACCCTGCGACGTTAAAGCACGGCCGCCCCCTCAAGCCTGACTTCTTTGGCGACCCGGAAAAACTTACAGGTGTCGACGAATATCTCATTCAGTCCCTCGAGTGGTTTTTATTGGTGGACGGCCTCTGGGAAGAATTCTTCGACGCTGGCACAGCTATATACAAGCGTTTTCTAAGTAAGAGTTTAATAGCGCCGTTTCTCCTGTGCAGAAAACTAATTTGCCAATAGTGGGGTTTAATCTCAATGCTGCGCGCTCTCTATCTGAGCGAGTGAAGTGTGCGGACTTCTTCAGGAAGAAAGCTGGTGTTACCATCGCAGACGACACGGATATTTCGTGGTTTGAAGACGTCCGCTCAGGCGTTCTCCCCAGCTCTTTTGAAGGTACTGAGCTAGGCGTGGAACAAGTGGCAGCAGCAAGAAACTTCTTCGAGATGGAATGCCTTGTGCGGGCACTAGACTCGATGGAGACGATTGCCTCGAGCGAGGCCATGGCTCAAGAGTAGGTTTTCGTCATTTGTTTAACCCAGACCATACAAATATTAACGTTGCCTTTAGCCCAACAGAGGACGTGGGAAGAGATTTCTGGACTCATGTCGGAAACGAGGTCAAATCTATCAAAAGCTTTATGGACCCCATACTGAACAATTGGCTCTTGGAAAGTCTTCGAGGTTTGTCTCACCTAATCCATGCCGGAGGGCAAGTAAACTGACTATGGCGAGCAGAAGGCGAAGATTTTACCTATCTTCGAGAAGTCTATCTCCCCGAGACCATAATAGGATATGTGAGTGTCCTGCATTTTGCCGGAATGGCTATTGCGCGGGATAATCTGCTAGAATGCATGGAACTTGCGTCAGTCATTGCAAAGAAGGATGCGGATGTTGCAGCGCTACTAATGAAAACCGGCCGCATGAAAGAGCTCGTGGAGGCGTTCGCAAACTGCAGCAAGGCGCTTGCTATTACCAGCAACGAGAAGAAGGCGCCGGGCGGAAGCAATAAGAAGCTGCGAGAAATGGGTTGGTCCCGTGAGTTATGGGCTATCAAGAAATAAGGTCAGTAAGGCAGATTGGCACTGCCACACACAGTTTTAGCCAATTCTCGCATTGTCGTTGGCGTTATGAAGGCTCGAGGCATAATATTCCCTACATGGCGCTGGGAGTGTACTACAGTAGCAAGGCAGCATTGGCAATAATGAGGCCAGATCATTTGATGAACCACAATAAAAATGACCATTCTCAAATGGCGAGCTTTAGTCCAGCAATATATGTGATATCTCGATCGCCGGGAACAGGCCAGGGGCTACATGTACGCAGTAAGATGCCTAAACCAAGGTACGACATGATCATTAGGTAATATACTCATGACCGTAATGACTGCAATCCTTTATAGGCCTCGATGCTACCATGCTAGCTAGAGATAGACCGTTTCTGAAGGTATGCCATGTGGCCGCAGCACGTGGTAGCCCAGCATTACCCATGAAAGGCCCACCGGGACTCGATCTGATAAGATCTGATAAGATTAAAGATCAGCGCGGTTATGTGCCAGCCTTACGGACGTGCCCCGTTATTAATGCGTCATTGGCAACCCTCCGGACTCGACATCATCCGAAAGTGAACTACAGTCGATCTAACGCGTCGGCGGCTCCTCTTCTATATCTGTGACCATCGCCCATCATCCCCCATCATCCCCCATACATACAAGATCATAATCGAAGATGTACACAACCTCGACACCAACACCCCCCATTCCTCCGCCAAAACCCAACAGCCATGATGTGAGCCGTCTCGGAACGCCCTCGACAAACTCCCCGCGTCCGCCGCCACCTATACCTGATGGTGCATATAGCGGCGGTTTGGAGAGTATGGAGTCCAATAACGGCGGGATGCCCATGACTACGGACGCATCAGGCTTAATTCCCGCGCCCCCGGCACCCGGCGGGCCCACGCGAGAGCAACAAGAACCCATACCAGATCCCGGTGACAGATGGCTACCGAAGATTCTAGAGGACAAGTCGTGAGAACCCGCCTCGGATTTATTTTTTTTTCCTACACGTTCAGGAATATGCGTGTGCGTACTAATGAGAGAAATCGCGTTCTCCGTGGATTGCAGGAAACAAGACCTCGCCGAGATACTCGGCAATCCATCCATACTACAGGCGTTGACCATCTCGCCGACGACGATACACCCATCGCTGGCCCAGACTCAGGATTCCCTCGCGGCAGCCCTCGGCGAAAATATATCCCTGGCCCAGCACCTCTCTGAGCTGGAAACCCGCCTTGCACACCAGCGCGCCTCTACACAGGCCCAGCTGCTCTCCGCCCACGCGCTCGACCGGCAGTGGCGCTCCAAGGAGGCCGATATGGACATGGCTCTCGCGCCTTTCTCGCCCGCGGCTCTCTACACCCGCCTGACGCAAGCCTTGCAGGAGCAGGAGATGCTGTGCGCCGCCATGGAGGAGAGCTTCTTGGAGGGGCACGGTGGTCAGGGGGCTTCTAACGGTGGCGGCGACGGTGCGGACGAGGGCTTGGCTACGGAAAGAGAGACGCTTGATTGGGTTCGGCGGTATCGAGAAGCTAGGCGGCTGTACTATCTTCGGCGAGAGAGAAAGGAGAGGTGGAATGAGCGAAGAGTCGGCGGGTGGCGTTGAATGGGCGGTCCTGGTGTCATGGCGTCGAGCTTGGTTTCTGGGAATGCGGGAAAGTCAAGTTTTCAAGGGCCAGTTCAGCTTGCTCTTCGTGATGTGGCCGCGGGGCCGTTTATGGATTGGAATATCTATGAACGGCACCTACCTATTCCCCTTATTGCCTATGCGTATATGCCAGATGGATGCTTTAGCTGGGATGGTGAACCATATCGTTGCATCGATAAATTCGCCTCGAAATGCCCAAACACCGGCGGGATGTGGCCGCCCAGACGCTACCTTGCACAGATTTCGAGGCAAAACATTTCCGAGGCCGGGTTTGTGAAGCCCCCGCTATATTGTCGTCGTTAGCGATGGCATATTATATAGGAGACAACATCACAATGAGGCGCCCTCGGTAGAGACGAGAGGCACTTGGTCGAGAACTTGGGTAAGTGCTGGACCCGACTCCGACCAGGATGGCTGATGCGTCCTCACCGCTGTCGCAATCTACGTCGGACGACTGCCAACAAAGTTAGGTAGACAGCGTCGTCATACGCCCCACGGGTTCGTCGGAGTCGGCCACCTGCCCCGTATCTTGTGTATATAGCAACGATATCGAGCGCAAATAAACAAAGCCAATACACATTTAGAGTCCCGGGGATGAAAGTATGTCACTTATTCCATTAGTACTGCCTGGCAGAATACACGCGGGTTGCAATGATGACGCCTCGCGGCTTCGGAAAAGGGGGTCCTCCGGATGTCGATGGCATACGAGTGGCCGGCCGTCCGCTTGGACGATGGGCTTTCTACCTCTTTACTGGTATTGGACGTCCTGTTCTGTCGTTCTCTTCTCGGCGGGTTTGATTATATATGTTCTATATTATGCGGAGCGGTGGCCTGTGGCTATTTCGGTATTTTCTTATGGGGGACAGGGGCCGGAATAGGGGCTACTTGGCCCACCACCATCTGTTAGCCGTGGGGGAAGATCGGCCACTGAGAGGAATCTTGGCTGTATACTTAGCCCAGGCTGATCGGCTTGCAGTGGAGGCAGCATACTTGATGTTCACGTCTACACGGTCAACGTGGCGTTTATGGCAGCTACTTGCGCTGGGACGAACCAGGGGCTTGACAGTCGATGGCATGCGACCTGTAGCCAATTTAGCAGGAGAGAAGTACGCAATACATAATAGCAAAAAGTCGTGTTGTTATTACTTGAGTAGCTGCCGTTTGCAAGAAGCTATTATACATGAGTAGCAAATGGACTCTTTGGTCAGTGCTAGGTAGGCTTGCAAATTCCCGTTGCGGTCGTGAGTCTTGTCATGCCGCCTCCGATATCTTCACTCCTTATTGTTCGGGAGAAAAAAAAAAGATGACCCCAACTCCGTTTTCCTGCAATGGTTCCTGATATGTCAAAGCCTCCCCCTTTTCTCTTTCCTTCCTTTCTTACATGCAGACTAGGCCGCAGCCGTGTTCCGGCTCAGCCCTAAGCACCTCCAAGCTAGGTAGTGCATCATCATCATAAGCGTCGTCGTAAGCATCATCATAAGCATCGTGATCACTGTTCCTTATACGTAGGCTAGGCTTCGGCCCAGCCTCAGACACCAAAGTTGGTGTATCACCATCATTATCCTCCTTTCTTGCCGGTGCAATTTGCACGGTTAAGTATGGGAGTGAGTATGACCTCCTATCTTCAGATATACCAGTCGGCGATGCCGAGTCACGCACGAGTCCGGAATCCAAATTACCAAGGTGGGATTATATGAGCTTGGACAAGCTCACAGCGGTCTCGTGGGCAAGATTCCATGATTCTACTAGTCGATGAAAGGTATGCCGCGTCGACGTGGCATGATTGGAGGGTTCCCCATCATGAAATTAGCTTGATCATTCTGCATATTTTGAGGCTGTGCTGGGGGTGGCATGGCCATGGCGAAGAGTTCGTCCATGTCTTCGTCATCTTGAGGCAGCGCTCCTGGTTCCATGAACGCCAAAACGGCTGCGTTTCCCTCCCAGAATGGAGGGGTATAGAAGTATCGACAAGTCTGTTCATGTCGACAACGTAGGAAACTCTGGCGGTCCCTGACGTATGTGGCAGAGCACTGAGACGTTAAATGTCAGCATCTAACACCACAGGCAAAGCGTAGTGGACAATATTTTCATGGCTAAACTAAGGAGGGGTCGCCCAGATAATTACTCACCTGCCAGCACCATTCGTGACCACATAAGCCTTGGGATTTCATGTTAGCTTCAGGCATTCCTCCGCATACACCGCAGGTCTCTGGGCGGGCAAACTTACAAGTTATATGATCGCATCCGGAATATTTCTCCACGTTCTTTTGGCACTTTGGACAGGGCTTTGTTTTCTTCTTCATGTGCTTCTCGGAGAGATGTTCGTTTCTCTTCTGGTTGTTGGTGCGTTTGTCGTAGGCATTGCAAGTCTCGCCGTCGTGCCAGGGAACATTATGCCAAGCACAAGCAGCATGCTTGCAAGCATGGCATTTGACCTTGCTGCAGCGCCTCGAATGAATCTGGCCGGCCCCGCACTTTGGGTTCAGGCACCACCGAAAGCCCGGCAATTTCTCCAGCTTTGCTTTCGTGAGTAGTTTGTCGTATCTTTTTGCTCGTCAGCTTAAGCTGTTCATCTGGCAATGTTGTGACGCAGAGCGTAGGACTTACCTTTTGAAGACGTCTCTTGGCGCATGGAGCTCGATGTCCGCAAATGATAGTTTCTGGGGGCATTCCGGGCATGTTATATTGTTCCACGTGCCGACCTCGATGCGGGATCTTATCCACTCGCCCAGACAATCCCTACAAGCCATGGGTTCGTGTGTACAGTTCTTCGTGATCCTTGGGCCGATGGGCATTTCTGAGACTCGTTTTTCTTCTGTGCAGATGACGCAGGTTATAGTCGGGGATAGAAGCCACGCTTCTGCCTCCATGTAGATGGTTCTGGCCTTACGGCTCAATTCGAAGTTGACCACAAGGCCGGGAAGAACCGATACCGTATCTTTGAGTGCCGCGCCATCAGAAAGCAAGCGGACATCCTCTACTTTGACGCCACCTAGCCGATAAATTTGGGACTGGATGGTGGTGAGTATCTCGTGTATTAGCCACTGCTTCAGATGGCGTGCACGTATTTCCTTCTTGCTGTCGGTGAGTTGCCCGTGGAAAACGTATCGTTGATTGAGCCCGGAGAACACAAAGTATTGCTTCGGCTTCACGACACTGATTCGTATCCGGCGACATAGCCAGTTGTCGATGCCTTTACACGTCCATTCATCACCGTGTATGGCGCCCGGCCGAAGTCCGTCGAGGGCCTCGATAACGACCTGATCCGGTTCGATGGCTTTTGTGCGATGCTCATTCAAAGAAGACGAAGATGAAAGCTCGGAAGCTACCTTACATCGTATGTCTCTCACAGTAGCACCCGCTTTGATCATCCCATCGAGTTCATCGAGCTGGATCTGGTCCAGGTGCCCCGGCTGGCGGGTGTCATGCCATTCGATCTCCAGATCGGCCTCGTTATCTTCCGGTTTCGAAACTCTGTACCATATTTTCGAAGCGAATTCAGGTATCTCATTGCCATTCAGCTGTATTGGCAAGCCAAAGAAGCGGATGCGGTCGCTGCGGCGTATCTCTCTAGAGTCCTCACTGAATTTCCATCGTAGATGCTTGGCTAGCTGGGACAGGGTTGTGAACGTGGGGACACCGACTCTGACCGGACTTCTGCCAGTCAAGGGCTCGTCGAGATCGAAGAGGCTTAAGCCTTTATCCTCTTGCTGAGGCTCACTGAGTTGGGGTTGTTCTTGGGGTTCCTCGGGTTGCTTTTTCTCACGGCTGGCATGGTGGCTATGACGATGATTATGATGACGGTGGTGGCGGTGATGGTGGTGATGGGTTGGGGAAGAAGAGTCAGCTTTCTTGCGTGAAGACGGCAAGATAAGCCGGCGGAGAATAGAAAACTTCATTGTTCATCACCCGTCGGCCGGGATGAGTCTACTGCGTCCCTCGAGTTTGGCGAGAGTCAACGCCACTCTCCGCAGACGGGGGTGAGGGTTTCTGGGTATGAATAAGGCCGGAGTTGAGGCTCTATGAGCTCTCTCTGCCCAAGCCCAGCTGATTTGCGGGGAAACTGGATGGGTAGCTTTACCAGGTTTCAGATGATAATTCGAGTCGACCTATGGAATTCTGCGTAGGGCGAAAACCCCCGAAGCTGGCACCCAATCGTCTGGCTGTCAGCTCTCTCGACTCAATAACGGGGCGGATGCAAGCTTGTGCCTACCGGCTTATGTCTTTTTATCATATAGCTTTGGGCGATATTGTGCTGACGATATTTTGATGATCACGGAGAAGGTTTGTCGGTTAGGGGTAGACAGACAAAGGTATGATCAGCCCTATGAAACACTTGGGTGATGATGTCTGGGATTTGCCGCGGTTTGACTGGGAAGGCAAGAGAAGTTGAGCAGGTGCCAGGTCGGTCTTGTAAGAAGAAGGATTGGTGATTGATCCGAAGCGGCAGTGTTGCAGCTTGAGACGACCGAGTACCGAGTACCGCCGGTACCTGGGCAGGAGGTATATCGGGCACACACGCGCAGTACCGAGTACCGACGCACGTCCCTTCCGCGTACCGGCATTCACGCGTTGAAGGGGCAGTTCTACCGACGGGCGACGCCCAGCGCCCTGTACCGGGTACTTGCACCCGCTGCTGGCCGATACCTCTATACGCGTATTGCTCGTTGCCCCGGTACTTGCGTAAGGTGTGGATGTACTTAATGGTGTTCCGCGCCTGCACAGAGTGCATCCGACCTCAACCCATTGCCCGGTCTGCACCTTCCCCAATTCCGGGCCTCACCAGTACGTACCCATTTTTCGTTTTGGGGTCCAGAAATCGGTGCCATGGAGAATCAACCGCATGAGGAATCTACGAATAGAAGAATAGAACGAGGGGAGGCCTAGGGCTCACCTCCAGTGCGAGCTGGGCTTTGTCCTCTAATTGCAATTTGCACACCGAGATACACGCGGGTGCGGCATGTGTCCAGGATATGTAACATTTATTGATTTATACATGCACGACTGTTGCATACAGCCAACTTGAAGATTCGACATTCTTCATAAAAAAGCCCGGGGTAGGTGCAATGTGACGGCCTATCCGGGTTATCGATCCGTTCCTCACCGCCGGGCTGGGGCCCGGCCATCACAACAACAAGAAGGAGCAATGAGTATCGGCCGCCCCCCTAACCACTTCCCCGCCTTTATAGGTGTTGTCCGGCTCGGGGCAAGACCCTCGGTGCCCGCTGCGGCACGGGGGGTTCGGATTCAGGCCCCTGTTTTTGTTGTTGTCGATGCTACCCCTGGCGGCTACGAGTAGGTACAACGACGTGCCTCATCTAATAAGACCGAAGACAATTGCTTTAGGTTATTGTGAGGCATCTAGCACCTGGCCTTGAGATTTCGGATTACGGATGAACTTCATAAATCTCAACTAGAAGCCGCCAAGCGGTGTCTAGCCAACTTGCTGGAGTTGTCTAATCGGTTCCATGCACACTACACACTTCTTATCGCCGCCCCCTGCCTCTCATTTCGGTATGTAGGCATTTAAGGATATCGTGGCAGTAAGGTCTAGATACCTACCTGCCGGGCGGCTGGCGGTGCTTTGCCTTCGCGATGGATAGGAACTGTAGCTTGATGCTTTATGTACAAAATATCTGGAGTATTATGTACACCAGAAGATTTTTATTCCTAGGAGTCTATCGAGAAACATAATGGTTCTCGTCACCACAGCGTAGCGACTAATTTGGTGTTGTCTCTATTTACTAAACCGGTATTCTCTTTCCTCTGATATTCCCGCAATGGCCTTGAGGGCCGAAAACTTGTAGTCGACCGGTTCTAGGTGTGGTTTTTCAGACCGTCCACGCCGAGGAGTTTATAAGTATTAGGAATAGGGCTAACGGCTCCGAATGCTGACACGGACATTAACCATATCAATACGTCAGACACGGAATTGTCGGTGTGTACTGTGTCAGACGGCTGCGACAGCATTACGTGTGTCATCAACTTCTCCCGCAATGACAACACACGGCAGGCCGATCGCGAGATTTTTACGGAGGTCATCTAGCCACCGTATCACTCGGACATGAGAGCCTTCTTTCTATCTAACTCATGACCTCATCAGACAGATCATAAAGGCAGTGCTGAGCATGGCGTTGTGTTGACAGACGTCGAACCAATTACTTCGAAGAACGGCTTATCAAACGAGTTGAAGTATGAGTGTATCAATAGGGAGTAAAGATCGCCACTGTAAAATTAGGCGTGGAATTGAGTGGGATAGGGACGTCGAGACATACCTTATGTGCGCCATCTACTTAACATGGGGGGCATCGTTTGTATCGATCCCCTATCTCGCACCTCTTTCAAAACATATACCTCTGGGTTTTCAACATCGGAGGGTGCTAAAACAGTAGCCGGGCCATGGCATGGCCTTGGTGGTTTTGTAAAAAGTCCGTGGCGATACAAGGTCGTTAATCTCGTGATCAACAAGCGTAACACCATGATTTTATTTATTGTAAAAATCATCCGATTTTGACAAACGGCTGAGTGTGCTAAGAATAGGATGGCTGCGATGGCGGGCAGGAATATGGGTATTCTGGTTGGGTTGTTCATTGGGCGAACAGCAATTTCAAGCCGATCAATATGTTTCACGCCATGTCTACGCAGTAAATCGCATAAGACCTCAGAATGATAATTATGCTGCCTGGAATCCTTCGGATGGATCGTGATTCGCAGGTATCCGGTTCCAGGGGTATTCTTGTCTGTAGCTCCTTAGACGAAGTCTTGGCCCTTCCATCCCCCAAAAGGTACTAGTACAGGCCGGCAGCGCCAACGTCCACGGCTTACACCGCATACTACCTCTAGTGTAGACGTCTCTAGCCGACCTGCACAGCCTTCTGTATGGCATCAGGGTAAGTCCTGAGTAACGAAGATCGCCCCCCAGTTAGGCAATATCTGAACAGATTTGTCTTGGCTGCGTGTAAAGGCCATGGCCAAGATAATGTGCTGAGCACTGCGGTAAGCACGTTACGTCGTGATCATCAAGAGCCGACGAGGTCAGATAGGACTCGATGATCTCAGACTATTGGCAAATTGTCGAGTAGGTAGATGCATAAATATAGAGCAAGATGCCCTCAAACAGCCAGCTTCTTTTCCTTCCATCTGCATTCTATTCTAGCTCTCGCTTTTCTTTCTCGTCACTGGTGTTTGTTTTCCATTGAAGGTTTTCATTTCTCCAGGGCATCATGTCGCCTCTTTCATTCCCTTATTCCTTTCAAGCCGCTACTCTCCTCGTAGCGGCGGCTAATGGTGCGCGGATTGGAGTGCGCGATCATCAGACGAGCGGCATTCAATGGCAACCGTGCCCAAGTGACATCGACGCCGTGGCCGCTCTACCTGTTGATTGTGGCACCCTTACCGTGCCGCTCGACTACACGATAGTCAACAACGAGACGCTCGATTTGTCTCTCGTGAGAGTGCCTGCTGCGAAGCAACCTGCTAAGCACAGCATCCTTTTCAATTTCGGAGGGCCGGGACTCGAGGTCCGTCATACGCTCGCGGAGCTAGCTGACATGTTGCAAGCGTAAGTCCCTCCCGTTTAGAACCGTTTTGCGAGAGTATAGACCGGTCCCCTTTCTACTTTACGAACTAACACCGCGGCATAGCGTTACTGGCGGCGAGCATGACCTTATCGGCTGGGACCCGCGTGGTGTGGCCGAAACACTCCCATTCTCATGCTTCGCCAACGAGACGGACCGCTCTGCCGTCACCTCGCGGCTCGGCCTCGGCAATGCTTCGGACACCGGGCGCGGCACGACATGGGCGGCCGGAAAGAACTACGCAGATGCATGTGCAGGCTACCCGGAAGCTCGGGAGAGAGGCCCTCTGATTGGCACCACCTCCACGGCTCACGATGCCATGTCGATAGTTGATGCAGTGGAGAAGGACGGGTTGCTGAGATACTGGGGTAAGCACGCCTCTGCTCCAGATGAAGCAGCTTGGCAGCACCAGGCAACTGACGCGCCGGACGGCTCATAGGTTTGTCGTACGGCACCGATTTAGGGGCTATATTGGCAGGTTTGTTCCCGGACCGCATTGACAAACTCGTACTTGGTAAGTTCCGTGGAGTCCCAGGCCGGGAGCGAGAGTTGCTGATTCTTTGTTGCGTGGCAGATGGCGTCTTGAACCCGATCGAATACTTCAACGGGAAGTAAGTTTGTCTATCGCTTATGCCTTGAACACCCCGACCAATATCGCGGCGGCGGTGAATGCAGTGAATGGCTCGCCGTTAACATTGTTGCAGAGGCGACTTTCAGCAGTATGCGTCCGTCGATAATACTTTCCTTGAGTTCTTCCGCGAGTGCATCTCGGCCCCCGAGGCCTGTACTTTGGCACGGAGTCATCCCAACACCACGGCTGAGCAGTTCGTGTCAGCTACATACGACCTTCTTGAGGAACTCAAGTACCGGCCAGTCGGTTACCAGGGCACCGTCCTAGGCTATACAGAATTGAAGAGCGTGATACGTTTTGCTTTATACACCCCCGTTACCTGGCTGGAACTTGATCCAGTCTTGGGTGCATTCTTCGCAGAGCCGCGCAACGATACGGTCGCAGCCGCCGCCTTGTTTAAAGCTGCGAACGCCGCCCTTGGTGAATTTGCAGTCCCTAATAACGATGCGCCCATCGGTATCGAGTGTGTTGATAGTATGTTATCCACCCCCCTTTTTTTTGGGTGCTTCCGAGTCCCGGCGAAGATGCCATATGGATGCTGTAGCAGGCACCCGAGATTCCGCACAAATGAGTCGAGGCTTTCATCCCATTGAAAAGGAAACCCTACTAACACGTTGCCTTATAGAATGGCACCGGGATAGCTCGTATGATAACTACAATGAAATTCTCGACCAACTCCAGTCAGTGAGCCGCTTGCTAGGCGATGTCCAAGCGACAGTTCCGGCAACATGCGAGCAGTGGAAGGTGGAGCCGCATGAGCGATACATCGGCAAATTCGGAGACATCAAGCCCAAGAACCCTCTCCTCGTGATCGGAACCACGTACGACCCGGCCACATCGATCCTGTCGGCCAAGAACATCAGCGAGACCATCAAGGGCAGCGGTTTCCTTGAGCACGACGGTGCCGGCGTATGTCAATTCCCTATTCCCATTCTGTCTTCTCCCGATTGCCAAGCCAAGACACTGACCGAGTCGACTTGCGTCGAAACAGCACACCAGCATCCAGCAGCCTTCCCTCTGCACGGCCAGAGCTCTGCAGAACTACTTCCGCAACGGCACTCTACCAGCCCCTAACACCGTATGTGAGCCTGTCCAGAAAAACGCTTTCCGATCTGCTGCCGACGGCCCGAGATGGCAAAACCTGTTCCCGCAGCTCGGGTTCAACCCCAACGGCACGGAGGCTGCCCATGTGCACCGACGTGATACTGTCGAGGACCGCACCACTAACTTGGGCCGCCGTCAAGCCGCGGTGCGTGGATAGACGGAGGCGGAGGTCGTACTTGGGTGCTCTCTGGGCCGTGGTGATTGCATGACGCGGAAGGGAAATGCAATGCTCAGCTAGCCGTTCGCTCTCGCATCTTATTGCGAGGCACTTGGTAGCTTGCCGCATACATCCAAATTGTATGTAGGCTCCGTTCGTCACTTCGCTTGCGGCTTTTATTCTGGCGCATAAGATTCCCATGCGCGAGGTGTAAATAGTTGGTTTAGCAGCTTTCTCTTCTCTTCTTCCCCTCGAGATAAATATATGTAATAAGTCTTGGTATTGCAACCGTCCCCATCTTCGTCTCTCGTCGCGTTGTCTCGATTGAGTGCGGCCGAATAACTACCGCACAGCACATCGGTAGAGGTCCGACACGTTATTCACGACGGGTGGGTTTAAGTGTTAAGGCTCGCAACGGAATCAGCTTACCTTGCTCGTAGTTCCTTTCGCTTATTATCTAGATCGCCATTCCCTCGTCGAAAGTACTTCGTTTCCCTCCCTGTCCCTTCGTGAATCGTTTCAGCGCCGGGTTCCCACCATCTCGAGTCCTCATTGCCCTGGTAGCTCAATTGGCTAGAGCGTCGGACTTTTATCGTTCTGCGTGAACGAGTGATCCGAAGGCTGCGGGTTCGACCCCCGCCTGGGGCGGGCGATTGGCGAAATGGTCTTGTCAAAGCTAGCTAGCTCAGTGGAAGAGCGCCGGGCTCATAACCCGGAGGTCGATTGATCGAAACAATCGCTAGCTAATTAATTGCTAATTTTCAATTCTCTAATTTTGCCCTTGTTTTCAAGGGTTTTTTGGTCGAGGTTTTTTAGGGCCTTTTTTTTTCCGAGTTGGTTTTTTTGGGCTGACCTTTTTAAGCTGGCTTTTCCCCGAGGTCTGGCTGCTGAAAAAAGAAGGTAATTGATATAGCAAATTTTTCATTTAGTGCATATAATTCTTCGGCACCATATATGCATGCATATGCACTATCTAAAGATATGCATTAATTGTGGTTGCACTGGAAAATGCGTTGAAAACGTGCCGGAATGTGCCGGAAAACGTGTCGAAAAACGTGTCGAAAAACGCAACAGAAAACACGCCCGAAACGCGCCGAAAACGTGCTGAAGGCGCTGAGAAAGTACTTGCTGGGGTTATGTATAGGGGTTATGTACTAATATACAGTGATGCCTAAATTAGACCCAAAGTAGATAAGAGAGGTAGATGATGGAAGTATGCAGAAATGAATAGAGTTCTCTTGTCTTCATTACTGAGCTATTACTCATTTTATTTATTTATTTTATTATTAACCCGCTTTGACCGTCGCGGCCACGGTCCTTCTACATATATCTCTCGTGAGCTAAACCGTGTCAAAGCCAGATAAAACACCCACGCCGCCAAGTAAATAACCTTAGTAAATACATAGTTTCAACATATATAAAGGAAGTTATTGGCCAATTGAGCCGATGGAAGAAAAGAGAGAGAGAGAGAGGGGCCTACTGCAGGAGCCGTGCAAATAAAAGAGCACAAAGTTACCAGTTTGGCACACATCCTATGGTACAGTGGTCAAGCTACTGATAAAGCAGTTAAAAAGAAGCGAGGCGCATCAGTAGCAACGCAACAGGGACTCGAACATGGAGACCGACACCCAATAGGTATCAAGCAAAAATTGCATAGTGAGCTAACACTTGTCACAGAGACAGGGCAGTACCGTGCCTTTGTTGTATAAATGCCATGGCCCTTTGGGAAAAGGGGGAGGGCGAAGACAGCCAGCATCCTTACTGTATTGAAGCTCCAGGTAAGTCCCAAGTCATACTGCTTCTGAAGAGGTGAGCTGACATGCTCAACGCTGCCTAAGTGTGCGCGTTGTATAAAGGTCCAGAAGCCATGTGTAGCACTGACTGGGCAGCTACGAGCCAAAGGCCTGGAGCTAACCCGGCAGCTTTAAGAAAAGCAGGCCGAAGAGGTAAAGACTGACACCCTTTAAGAAGGCAATATACTAATACAAGATAGATAGTCAAGGTGACCCAGTTGGCTGTGAAGAAGCTGCTGCAGGCTTGTAAGAATGTAAGCAACCTGCCAGCCCACAAAATAATGACTTAGTCAGCTGAGGAGGCCGCAGACCAACGTGAACGAACAGCTGGGGCCTTAGAGCGCTCTGCCACTGCTGACAAACGGCTGGCAATGGTGGTGGCTAAGATAATGAAGGCTCAACAGAAGCAAAAAAAGGTTATGCGGCAGCAAGCAGATGCTGTGCAGCAGCTGGCCGCATCTGTACAGCAGCTAGCAGCAAGCGTGGAGGCACTTGCACAAAGCAAGAGGAAAGAGATTGAGCAGACGGGTGGTGATAGTGAGGACTATAGCGGTCCATTGGTACCATAGTGCCAAAATTCAATTCCGTAAATCTCCACTTGGCACATAGTGGGTGGTAGGTTTGTATGTAGGTACATTACTGCTGCTGTTGCCATCGCCATTGCCACCGTCGCCGGTAAGCATCTTGTTGTCGCTGGTAAGCACCTTGCTATCGCTAGCAGCACCTTGCTATCGTCGGTGACCTTGCTGTCGCCAAATACCAATATCTTGCGTAGCTCTTGATTGATTGATTGATTGCATTATTGACTACTTAGGGGGCGCTTGTGCCCCCTTCAATGACCTATCGGAGATCTATTTACAGTAATCGGGCAGCGTGAAGCCGGCCTGGTCATTAACAAAGGAAACAGAGAAACAAAAGAATATATATTTGTACAAAGGAAATTAGTCGCGTTGGGAGCCCGTGGCTAGCCGTGCTGCAGCCAGCTTCTAAAACTGCCCCGTCTTCCCTCCAGCAGCCTCCCGTCCAAGTAGAGCTAGCTCCACCTCTTTCTCTAGAATCTCGCGTGGGATCAAGTTGTCGAATTCGAGGCAACCCAGTATGTGCCCCTGCTCTCTCTCCTCACCACATAGGCACAGCCCGATACTTGTCTTCAGGTGCCCAAAATGCCTGTGGTAGGCAGTGAAGTTGCCATGGCCAGTGCGTTCCTGTATGAGTAGCGCCAGCTGCTGTCGCGGGAGTATGTGCTCCTTCGGTCATTTTGCGGGCCAATGTAAGCCCAGTTCTCGGTATCGGGGGTGGACGCTCTTTTGCCACCACTGATTGAGGTTTTGTCTGGCACGTAGCCTCACGTGGCGGCCAACCCAAGCCACTGAGGGGGGGTCGTACCTGCTGGGTGCTCTGGAATCCAGTTCGTGACAAGACAAAAGCCCGGCATGCTCATCAGCAGCGGTGTTGCCAGGGATCTCCATGTGGCCTGGGGACCAGTGTGCCCTGAAGCGTTCCAGTCCAATGAGCTGGATTAGCTCGCGACATCTTGCAAATCGAGCAGACGAGGAGTCGGGTGTGGCCCAGGCAAGGGCTGTGAGCACTAACGTGTTGTCCAAGCAGAAGTGCACTAGGCGGAACTCAGGGAGCTCTGGTAGGGCTGCAGCCCACTCCAGAGCTGCCAGTGCCCCTTGTGCTTTCGCATCGTAAACTTCTTCGCGATAGAGGGAGCCATTCTCCCTGTGCACAAGTCTGGTGCCAGTGTACGCCACAAAGGCCCAGGCAACCGACTTGTCCATTGAGCTGTCAGAGAACAGCACCAGCTCGTCTTCATTTCGCGTCGCAGCTCACTGTTTGACTACAGAGGCTGTCTGTTCCTTGTCAGAAGGTTGAGGCCAGATCCAAGGAGAGGGCTTGGGATACAGCTCTGGGTGCTCTGCTCGTTGTGCCAAGGGGTGCTTGGGGTCGAGGCGGGAGAGGCGCGCAGCACCGAGGAGGCGCTGTTTGTCGAGTATCACTGAGGCTGGCGGGAAGTTGGCCTCGCGGAGGATGGAGACAGTTGGCGTGGTACGCCAGCAGAGGACCACTGCCTGGGCTGCAGCGCGGCAGGCCCTATCAATCTTTTTTGTCAAGGATGAGTTGCCAGCACGTACCTGACGCTCTAGGTTGTGGCGGGACTCTCGGGTAGAGCCAGCATACTAACATAAAGAGCCGTAAGTTGCAATCAGAATCACTATGGCTTTGGCCACAGTGCTGAGATTACCGGAAGGTGCACCTTTGCTTACACCAAAAAGCCTACGGAGAAAGTTGGCAGCCGCAAGTGCCTTTCCTGCCCAGAAGTTTCTCTCTGAAGAGGCCACAGCCCAGACTGAGCAAACACCGACACGCATTGTCCAGTCACAGCACAACAACACCACCTGGATCGTTTCTTTCTCCCAGGAGGTCAAAAAATGCTTCAAGCTCTTTGGTTCACGCCCCTCCCCACCCATAGAAAAAAGCCTGAACGTCACCCAATGCGACAGGTGCTACGACTTCCACGACCCCCACGTGTGCACTCGCAAACAGATCTGCCGCCACTGTGGTCAGGGCCACATTACTGGCGCCTGCACCAGTGGTCCACACTGCGTGAACTGCCATGGCTTCCATACGGCAACCTTCATCGGGTGCCCGGCCGACCAAAGGTAATTAATGGCAAAATCGTCTGCCTCTCAAGAACACAGCGAATCAGTGAGTAATTCTTCCAGAATAATGCTTTAGTCCTGCGAATCAGTGAGCGATTTGCAGGACTAAGGCATTGTTCTGGAAGAAGAAGATCAATGAAGTGCAGGAACTGAAAGAGCTCTATAAGATTGCTGGCTGGCGCAAGCTCACTGACGCTTTCCGTGCCCCTCCACTGCGACACAATGGACGGACAATAGTAGCAAGCAATGACAAGATAGACCTTCTCGCAACCAACATTCTGGCTGCTCGAGCAGCTGGCGACGACATTGCTGACCCTCTTCCTTCCTGGCACGCAGCTCCCTCCCTGCCGTGGCAAGACATCGTCACTGCAGAGGAAGCCTTTGAGGCCACGTGCATGGTGAAGAAGACAGCTCCCGGCACTGACAAGATTGATGCCCTTCTTCTGAAGCGTGCCTGGCCAAGCATTGGCGCAGCGGTTACTAAGCTGTTCAGGTACTGTATCAAGAACGACTACCACCCCAAGGCATTTCGACATGCTGAGGTAGTTTTCCTGCCCAAGCCCAACAAACCCGACTACACGATTGTCAAGGCCTGGCGGCCCATTCCCCTTCTCTCTTGCCTTGGTAAGGGCTTGGAAAGACTTATAGCGCGAAGTGGCCATCACAGCCATTAATCGAGACGTCATCCAGCCACAACAGTTTGGGGCCGTTTCCAAGGGTGCTGCTGTGGATTTGGTGCTCTCTCTTATTCACGACATTGAGTGGAACATTGCTAGGGAACAAGGAGTGTCCTCATTGCTCACCATGGACGTCTCTGGCGCCTTCAACACTGTACTCCGCAACAGACTAGTGCGACGACTTCTGGAACAGGGATGGCACCCAGGCTTTGCGCGCTGGGTGACCTGTTTCATGGAAAACAGGTCTGCCTCAGTCAGATTCGAAACTACAATGGCAGAACCTCGGCCTCTCGAAGCGGGCCTCCCTCAGGGCTCACTCATCTCTCCCATCTTGTTCATGCTCTTCCTTGCCCCTCTTCTTCAAGGCAGGCGCAAGGAGCTCAAGTTTGGGTACGCTGACGATTTAGGCTTGGCTGCGCACAGTGACAGTGTCAGGCACAACATTCACCTTCTAACATCTCTGGTTGGTGAGGCCACTGACTGGGGACGCGAGAATGCCATCTCATTCGACCAGGACAAGTCTGAGCTGATACACTTCTCCCGCAAGGGGAAGTACACGCAGCCCATCGAAACTGACGACTTCACGATCACGTCCTCACAGCAGCCAGTCCGCTGGCTTGGTGTCCACCTCGACAAGCGGCTCAACTTCCAGTATCATGTGGACTTCTGGGCAGGAAAGGCACTTGCGGCTGCCAACTTCCTTCGCAGGCTTTCTGGTGTAAGTAAAGGCGCGCCTCCCGGCAACCTCAGCACTGTGGCCAAGGCCATAGTGATCCCGATTGCGACATACGGCTCCCTATGTTGGTATGTTGGCTCTACCCGAGAGTCTCGCCACAACCCGGAGCTTCAGGTACGTGCTGGCAACTCATCCTTGGTGAAGAAGATCGACAGGGCCTGCCGTGCTGCAGCCCGGGCAGTGGTCCCTTGCTGGCGCACCACGCCAACTGTCTCCATCATCTGCGAGGCCAACTTCCCGACAGCCTCAGTGATACTTGATAAACAGCACCTCCTTGGTGCTGCGCGCCTCTCCTGCCTCGACCCCAAGCACCCCTTGGCGCAACGAGCAGACCTGCCCATCCCGGCGCGACCTCCACACCGGCCTCGTGGCAGACCTCAGGGACAGCAATCAAGACATATCTTGGAACCGCCCACACCACCTACACCCCGACGCACCACCCTCCAGGAGCTGGTAGCACTGCTGCCTTATGCAGAGCACCCAGAGCTGTATCCCAAGCCCTCTCCTTGGATCTGGCCTCGACCTTCTGACAAGGAACAGACAGCCTCTGTAGTCAAACAGTGAGCTGCGACGCGAAATGAAGACGAGCTGGTGCTGTTCTCTGACAGCTCAATGGACAAGTCGGTTGCCTGGGCCTTTGTGGCGTACACTGGCACCAGACTTGTGCACAGGGAGAATGCTCCCTCTATCGCGAAGAAGTTTACGATGCGAAGGCACAAGGGATTGATTGATTGATTGATTGATTGTATTAACGGCTACTTAGGAGGCCGCGTAGCGGTCCCCTTCAATGACCTATCGGAGATCTATCTACAGTAACCGGGCGCCGCGTAGGCGACCGTTTCGTTTGACATGTAAGGAGACAAGACAAGAAAGGAAAACAAAGGAAATTTAGTCGCGTTGGGCATCTTCCGCCAGCCGCGCAGCAGCTTGCTTCCAAAACTCCCCATAGTCCCCGGCCGCTTCCGGGCCCAATAAACAGCGTTCCTCCTCGCCGTCCGTCATGTCGTCTGGGAACAGATCGCGGTACTCTGCACACGCAAAGATGTGGCCTCGGCTGGTTTCCTCCCCACAGCGGCAAAGGCGTATTCGTGACTCAGGGTGCTCGAAGCGACGGTGGTACTCAGCGAAGTCCCCGTGTCCCGTGCGTTCCTGCAAGAGGGCAGCAAGCTGTGCCCTCGGCATCCCATGCTCCTTTGGTCGTTTTCGTGGCCAGTCGAGGCCAAGTTCCTTATAGTGCCAGTGAGCGTTTGCTTCCCACCAGTCTTCCAAGGCCTTGCGTGCAAGTCGTCGCGCTTCTCTCCCCAGCCATGCAATGGAGGCCGGGTCCTGTCTGCTAGGGTGATTGTCGGGAAGTTCCTGCCCTGAAAGGGTGCCGGCGTGTCGGTCCGCAGCGTCATTGCCCCTGATCTCCATGTGGCCTAGAGACCAGTATACCCAGACCCTGGAAGGCCCCAGCCTCTCTACCAGCTCCCTGCACCTGGCGAACTTGGTGGAAGAGGAGTCGGGGGTAGCCCAGCAGAGGGCCGTGAGGACAGAGGTGTTGTCGAGGCACAAGTGGATGGCCGAGTAGAATCGCGTGTACTTTGAGCACGGCCGGCCACGACGCCCAACCTTGCTGGAACGTCTCGGGAAAGTGCTCCCACCAGGCCAGCGGCCCGGCATCTACGACAAGCCCTCGCCATGGATCCGACCGCGACCTCATGGCAAAGAGAACATAGCAGCAGCGCACAGCGAGTGGGCTAGGGCACGAGACCCAGATGAGCTTGTCATCTACTCTGACGGCTCCCTCGATAAATCAGTGGCATGGGCTTTTGTCGCATACGAAGGCACGCGAGAGATCCACCGGGAACACGGCTCACTCTTCCGGGAAGAGGTCTATGACGCCGAGGCGCAGGGTGCACTGGCTGCCCTTGAATGGGCTGCTTCTTACTCGCGCACGCGATTCTACTCTGCCATTCACCTGTGTCTGGACAACACTTCTGTCCTCACGGCCCTGTGCTGGGCTACCCCTGACTCCTCTTCCACTAGGTTCGCCAGGTGCAGGGAGTTGGTGGAGAGGCTGGGCCCCTCTAGGGTCTGGGTTCACTGGTCTCCAGGCCACATGGAGATCAGGGGCAACGACGCTGCGGACCGACACGCCGGCACCCTTTCAGAGCAGGAACTTCCCGACAATCACCCTAGCAGACAGGACCCGGCCTCCATTGCATGGCTGGGCCGGGAAGCACGACAACTCGCACGTAAGTGCTTAGAAGACTGGTGGGAGACCAATGCCCACTGGCGTTACAAGGAGCTTGGTCTCACCTGGCCAAGAAAGCGACCAAAGGAGCATGGGATGCCGAGGGCACAGCTTGCTGCCCTCTTGCAGGAACGCACGGGACACGGGGACTTCGCTGAGTACCACCGTCGCTTCGAGCACCCTGAGTCACGAATACGCCTTTGCCGCTGTGGGGAGGAAACCAGCCGAGGCCACATCTTTGCGTGTGCAGAGTACCGCGATCTGTTCCCAGACGACATGACGGACGGCGAGGAGGAACGCTGTTTATTGGGCCCGGAAGCGGCCGGGGACTATGGGGAGTTTTGGAAGCAAGCTGCTGTGCGGCTGGCAGAAGATGCCCAACGCGATTGAATTTCCTTTGTTTTCCTTTCTTGTCTTGTCTCCTTACATGTCAAACGAAACGGTCGCCTGCGCGGCGCCCGGTTACTGTAGATAGATCTCCGATAGGTCATTGAAGGGGACCGCTCCGCGGCCCCCTAAGTAGCCGATAATACAATCAATCAATCAATCAATCAAGAATTGCGTGTACCGGTAGGAGGCGGCCCATTCAAGGGCAGCCAGTGCACCTTGTGCTTCGGCATCGTAGACTTCTTCGCGGTAGAGCGAGCCATGTTCCCGGTGAATCTCTCGCGTGCCCTCATATGCGACAAAGGCCCATGCTACTGATTTGTCGAGGGAGCCATCAGAGTAGATGATGAGCTCATC